>CM060399.1:185095466-185345466 GCA_030545235.1 Helianthus tuberosus
TCGTTTTAAGTTTCGTTATAAATTTTTCGAGTTAACACGCTACATGTGTCTAAGATTCAACGTTTTTTTGTTTGTTTTTTCCCATTTGATAGGCAGTCGCAACACGTCTATTTTTCTTCATTTGACAACTTCGTCACAACACGCATGTCCTGGATCGACTTAGTTATTTTTTCTACGTTTTACATTTATGTCTAATTTTTTCAAATTAACACGCTGCAACGAGCGTACGTGGTTCAACGATTTTACGGCTGTTTTTCGTTCGGTGTTATTTTTTACTTTTTATTTATTTTATTTTTACGAGCTCTTCTGATGTTGGTGGTTGTTGGCAGTGTTGTGCCATTAGTGCTACTTGGCACGATTTTACGAACGTATTTAACCTATGAAGTTTTTAACTAATAATTTGTTTCGAGTTTACAACTATATCTCTTTTACTTAAGAAAAACTAATTTTTATGTGCATATTTTTATGTGCGTGTCGATATAAATTCGATTTGCTCTACGTTTCGACGTAAACTTTTTATGGCAACAAGTCTGGTTAAGTATAATACGTTTTTGTTTTAAAAAAAATAACAAATTTTACGTACATATTTTTATGTACGTTTCGATATAAATTCGAGTTGGTATATTTCGACGTAAACTTTTTGGGAAACGAGTTAGGTTAAACGTGATATGTTTTCTTGATTTTATGAATGTTTTGTAAATTTTGTTTCGATCAAAGTGGAGTCAAATTGCGGTTTCTTTTTTTTTTCTTTTTTTAAAGCTCTAATTAATACCTTTTGATTATACATGTCAGCATTTCTGTTTTAACTATTACATTTTCTATGTATGACTCGGGCCACATATAATATGTTATAATTGTATGGTATAAATTTGATTTCTTTATTTTTAATCCTATCGCAATGCTTATATAGGTTGCATTGAATTCAATAAGATACGTCGAAACACATGTTTTCATATGATTAACACATCACATAACGGTTAATCCATTCGATGTTTGTGATGTATCTGCGCCGCAACGCGCGTAGATCTTAATACTAGTTTTATTTCAGATTAATATTTTCTTATTTTAAAAAGTGTTATCAAAGTAGAAGATGGAATGAAATTAGTTCAGGTGGGGTAGGTCTTGGGTAATAATTTATTGTTTCAAGCCTAGTAGTATAAGTATTATTTTTTGAAAAATGATAATTTCCTCCTTTAATTTTGTTGAAAGAATCTTCTATTTGAAAATCATTAAATTGTTCTTCAATACTTTGAATTTCTTGTGCTGAAATAACGTTTATATTTAGTTTTGAAAGTTTAGAAGAAATATCTTTTAACATATCATGTTGTTTGTTTAGATTTGTTGGGATATCTATACTGTATGGTTTAAATATTGGATTTTCAATAGTTTCAGTAATTAATTTAGTATTTGAAGTACTAGGTTGATCTAGATTATTTTTATTAGTTTATATCATTTCTAATTGTTCTCCTATAGTATTTAATTTTTCATTGGTGTAATTATTTTGAAAAATAATAGTCTTTACGTTTTTATTTAAACCTTCATTAATATTTGCTAAAGGCTTTGCAATATAGTCTTTATTTTCAGTTTTTATTTCTATATCTGTATGTGGAGGATGTATACTATTAATCTCGTCATTTTTACCTATAATAGTATAGGTTTTGGTTATAGTATTATTAACAGATATATTTTCAAAAAATGGATACTCAATTTTATTTTCTATACAGTAAATAGGAAACCAGGAGAAAAATGGAATATTTTCATCATTTTCACACATATATAAGTGCCAGTCAATCTCATGTAAAAATCTTTCATCTTCATTGAATGTAGAAAAATACCATATCAAATTTTTATTATTATATTCTTTGAACATTTCATCTTTTAAATATTTTAACATTTCTTTATCCATAATTAACAAGTTGTGCTTGAAATTTTTTCCATAAGCTTTATTCTATAGTTATTTTCTTCTCATAATCTTTTCTCTAAAAATAATTGATATTGACAGGGATGATACGGGTCAGATGGAGGCATGATGCATGAATTATAATTATATTTTAAATCTTTTATTCTTTGCCTTAAATATTTTATTCTTCTATTGCAATTTTTCAAAAACCAAATATTGTAATTCTTTTGGGCTTGAATTTTTGAATCACTCATTGTAAATCTTCATAATTTTCCATATCGGACTTAGTTGGGACATGTGTATTATTATCACAATCATTTTCTTCATATAGTGGTTTTGGAATAGTATTTGAAAAATCAACACCTTTCATTCTCATTGATAGACTTCTTCTAAATCGATTTTCATCTATAATATTTCTAGAAGTACTTGCTCCTATAGAATGTCTTGGTAAAATATTACTAAAAGAAATATCTATTGAACCATCAGAATGTTCTACTATGCTAGATGTTTGATTTTCTATCTCTATAGGTTTTGGCGGGTTTATATCTTGTAAATTCCATGTTAATGATTGAGTTATTTCATTCCATTTTAAATTTTTAGGTGTTCTTATCTTTGTATGCATGGTATTTGCTTCAAAAATAATAGTTTCATCTTTTGGGGATACTAATTTTGTTTTAGGTTCTATAGTGGTAGTCATAGTCTTATAATATATTTTGTATATAACTACTGCAGCATTGGTTTTTTTCTTTGAATTCTAAGTTTTTGATTTTATTTGTTAATGTCAAAGTGTCTAAAATATTTGGATCAAATAAACCAATTGAAAAGTTTGGGTAGCAATTAAAGTAAATGGGACCATTTGAAATATTAGATTCAGCCATAGCTAGTAAAGAATTATTAAAGTTTGTATGTCTTGCATCCCTTAGAATTAGTAATACAGGAGCATTAATTCCTAATCTGAACATAGGTTTAATGGTGACTTGAACTAATCCTATGTGTAGAAATTTATATAATTTTATATGTCTTTTAATAGCTTCTACTGATAATAATTGCATGTTTTGATACTCTTTATTAATAGGTATGGTTTGTTCATGAGTTTTTATATAATAATCTTTGAAAAAATCAAAAGTACCAATTTTGTAAATAGTTTTAACATCTTGTTTTGGTATATTCCAATTTAAAAGATTGTTTTCAATTTGAGAAATATTAATTTCAACAAAATTCATATGTAAAGAGTTCATGTTTAAGTCTTCTTCATCATTATCATTAGTATTTGAGCTATAATCTCATTTAGAAAAGAATTTTGATAACTGATTCATTATAATTATTAGTCTTTAAATTTTTAAAGTAGAACTTATACTGAGGGAACACCCCCATATCGTCGTGGTCCGGTTGCCCATTTTCAGTATTCTTTTGGGCATAAAGCTAATCCAACCGATAATCTACAGGGCTTACCAACACAGTTCTACCCCCCCCCCCCCCCCTTTAAAATTTTAGGGCTAACAACCATAATAAATTAGTTAAAATTTTAATTTCTAAACAAAGGCATGGCTCTGATACCAAAACGGTTTAGGATCGTTTGATATGAAGAAGATTAGGGTGGGGTTCTAGAGTGAACACTAGTGTATTTACGAACTGAGTGAACAAATCCTGGCCATTGATCTACACACGTGTATGGACAGGATTAGTTCACTAAGTTCGCAAGCTACACTAGTGTTCACTCTTGAACCTAATCCTATATATATATATATATATGTACGAAATCAGGAGAAAACGTCCTAAAGTGTGAGAACGGTGAGAACGCATCCTGATGGAACATGTGGCGCAGATGTAATCAGGGTCTGAGGTTTTTTTTTGTCTTTTCAATATTTTTCTTTCCCGAGTTCGTGCATCACATGTTGCTTCAGTTTTGGCGTCTAAGATAATTTTGGCGTTAACTAGCTTCATTAATTACTTGGCATTTTACTGTTTTTTGATCTGTCTCGTTGAATTAATTCTTTTTGTGTCACATAGTTAATTTTTTTGGCGTTATGGCGTTTTCCAGGTCATTTTTTTGGCGTTCGTGTCGTTTGTTAATAATTGATTACCAATGATTAATATTTTATAAGATTACAATAATACGAAATTAAAATAAACTATTAGTCTTCTGTGGATAGGATACATCAGAGCTGTACCCATCGCTTTGTTCCTCACTTTCTTCAGATTCATCATCATCAAGTTTTAGTTTGGCGTATAACGCCATCATTTCGTCTCTTCTTTGCCGCAGCCTGTACTTAAATATCATTGCAACCCTGGACTTTGCACCGTTCAAATGTGCTAAATCACAGAGTTGTTCAAGCAGATGTAGCCTATCTGTCTTCAACATTTCCTCCATCGGAAATGAATATTTAACCCCGTGTTGATAAGTCACTTCAACCGTTCCTGCTTCTTCAAGCACCATCAAATTGCTAACTGTTGGTAGAGGAGTATCGTCAATATCATCATCGCCATCATCATCATCTTCTGTCTGAAAGTTTCTCTCCAATCTTCTTATTACTGTTCGAGTTCTTTCACAATCATTGGCCCTTGGAACCCCAAGGGCCAGAATATCCCTCTGAACCCCTTCAGAACCTTAGCCCTTTTTTTAAAGTTTTTTGAGTTTTGGACAATATGTGGCGTTTTAGATAATGTTTGGCATTTGAGTTGTGTTCTCATGGTCTACTTTTATAATGACTTTTTTCCCGCGCAGTGACAGGTAATTATGGCGTTTTGAAAAAGATAAATAAATCCAATTCCCCAAGTATTTGGCTTTCAATATAATAGATGTTAGTAATTATGTTTCCGTCGTTTCATTTTACTGTTTGCAATTACTGTGTTTTTGTTTCAGATTCATCTGTTTATGGTTGTAACACGTCTCATCTTTACGGCTGTAATTATTGCGTTTTGTTTTCCAATGGCGTTTGGATAAAGATGGCACATTTTGTTTTATTCTCTTTGCACATTGTTTTAACCTTTTTTTAGATTTATTATAATAGTACTTGTCCAAAGTAATTTTATTATAGTTTGGTAGTTTTTGGGCGTTTTATGGCATGATGGCGTTTCACGAGCATTTGCCCGTTTGGCGTTTTATTATATTTTTCATTACAGAATTAATGTATTATTGTTCTTAGCTGAAAATTACATAACAAACAACAAAAAAAAGAAAATAAAAAAAATAAATAGAAGCAAATTTATGATCTAAATATTCAGGGTCATCAGTTTCTTTCTTTTATTGAAACTACAAGAACTGTCACAAATAAATGGTGTTTTGGGTTTGGCGTGGTTTTTTCTTGCTCGTGTGTTGAAGTGGGTTTGTGGATGTTGGAGACATAGATCGACTCTGTGTGGGTGGATGCTATTTGCCCGTCATCTTCATTATCATCATCGAAGCCAAAGTAGCATTTACACTGGGATCGGTATCTTCTCCTCATCCAAACCTTCTTCAAGAACAAAGAAGACAAAATGATATATGGGTGTCATCAGTCCCTCTTTCTTGAAATTTGTCCATCTCATGCAGCAAAATCTTACTCCCCTCACCTAACAAACCATTCAGCGAAACTTCATGCAGTGATAGGTATCAAAGAAAAGATGTTTGTCATCGTTGATTTCTCTCAAATTTTGGCGTTTTATAGTGATAGGTATTTAGGAACCATTGTGCTTTTATGTGTTTTTTTTTTTGTGTGATAAACGGAAGGTGGTAGATGTTTCTATTTATAGGATTTTTTTTTTGCGTGTAGTTTAGTCGAGATTTTATTTTATAACAATAAATGCAATTAACATTTATCCGGATGTAAGGCTTGTCGTTTATATACTATGACGTTTTACAATTTATGGCTTTTTTATAGCCTAAGACCTTAAATAAAAACACAGAAAAAAACTACGCAGTGATAAAATTGGCGTTTTGTATTTACTTGGTGTTTTATATTTCAATGGCGTTTTATGTAAGAAAGGATGTTTTACATTTTTTTACCCTTAATGAACCGCGTCCACGTAATAAAATTTATGTTATTTACGAAAACGCCACCGCGCCAATCTAGTCCATAGATTGTTTTGATCGGACGATCCATAACCGTTCTCACTGTTCTCACACTTTTCACCGTTTTATCTAAATCCTGACCCTATATATATATATATATATATATATATATATAAATATATTGTTTATACATATGTTTAACATTTGTGAAAACAATAATAACAAATTATAAACATGATGAGGTTTTAAATTTTTGGTTACGTCAAATAATGATGGGTATATAAGTTTTAGGTTATCCCATCTTCTTTTGATAAGTATGTTTTTATTTACTAAAGTAGAGATATTATACTAAAGTATAGGTAAGTTGATAACTAATATTAACTAGAATTGAGATCTGCCGCAATGCGGCAGGGATTCTTTAGTTATAACTAAGTCGATTTATGACCCACACGTTATGTTAAACCTGTCAAACGGGAAAAAAATAGACGATGTAAAAACGTTCACCCACACACGCACGTTGCGTCGTGTTAACTCGCAAAATTTAGAACGAAACGTAAAAACGTTAAATCAAAGACGCACGTTGCGATGTGTTCAGTCACTAAATTTAGAACCAAGCATAAAACAAAAAATTTGCGGAAAATGAAAACTATAAAGCACCAAAGTTGAAACTAAAAAAAAATTGCGAGGATAGATTGCAAAAGATAAAAAGTTTTGGGTTAAAAGTAACCCCCAAGGTATAGGATTAATGATTATAAGGGCAACTGTTTTTTGCATTTCTTGGTTATTTTTGTTAGTCTATGATAGCTATTTATTGTTTTCCCCTATTATCATGTCTCAAACAACTAAAGGTATCATGAACACCGACGATGGCACAACTCCCACCACATCGGCTTATGTACGTGCCACACATCAATATCATGAACAAGGGCCTAAGAGATCAAGATGGAAGCCACAACGCTATAATGCGTATAGAGCACGCGTGTTTTATGAAACATTCTACACATTTTCGCTTT
The DNA here is from genome assembly GCA_030545235.1 of Helianthus tuberosus. Classification (NCBI taxonomy): domain Eukaryota; kingdom Viridiplantae; phylum Streptophyta; class Magnoliopsida; order Asterales; family Asteraceae; genus Helianthus; species Helianthus tuberosus. The sequence continues at coordinate 185,102,371 of CM060399.1, forward strand.
TGTTTACCGTACATTGTTACTTGTGTTTTATTTCAGCTGACTATCTATGTTTTTATATTTTAGTAGTCAATGGTCCACTTAAAAATTCAATGCAATTTTATTTAACCTTGTTTTTCATTTGTTAGGCACGTTATATTTGTCATTGCTTTTTTCGTTTTTAGGCACGTTATATATGTCAATGTGAACTCATTTGATGAGTTCATATTATACATGTATATATAAATGAAAACCTTTGTCATTATGACACTAAAAAACTCATCCACCAGACGGGTATACTACTAGTTTATAAGTGTTACAAACATGTGTATTACACACCTAAAATTAAAAAAAAAAATTGAAAATTATACTTCTATATAATCCTGATTACATAGTTAAAAAGTGTAATAATTAGTATAATCTATTAATTGTGTTTTTCCGATTAGTATTAATTTAAGGATGGTTTAGTAAAAAATATTTAATTATTGTATTTTTTATTTTACAATAATATTTAATAAAATACATTGTATTTATCCAATAATATTAATTAAATAGTGCATCTTAATCTGGTTATTAACGTATTTAAATTAAATTTATTATATTAGTAAGGATAAGGATTTTAAAAAATATTTAAAAATAAGATGTAAGTCTAAATTGTAAGGTTGAAAGAGAGAGATTGACACATGACAATAATTAGAATCTTATATTAAAAGTTAAATTAGATTTGATATTTTATTTGTAACTTTACCATCTTTATCAATAATTAATAGTTTAAATCATTTTGTTTTAAAAATATTTGTGGTTAATCTCAATAAGCAGTTATATTAACAAATAAACTCACTATTATAACGCATAAATAATTAAATTGGAGATATGAATAATAACGATAGTTTTGTTATAGATAATAATAAACTAACGATTAAAAGGCTTTTGACTTTTAAAGAATATTCATATTAAATACAAACGTATTAAAACTATATAATGACCCTTTATCGTATGTCATAGAGGCGAAGATAGTTTTGATCTCTAATATGTAAAATCGGTATATTCAAGAGATAAAGTAATTCTTATAGGTTTATCTCTATATCGTGTAGTAGAATTTATTAACTCGAGTATCATGATATATCAATTTTTTTTAGGATAAGAGGTTTATTTAAAACTATTTATTAAGGTGGATAATGGTCCTTATATTAATTTACTTATTACTTATTATGGAGGTTGAGGTAGCTTGAAAATTGACATATGACATTTTGGTGGAATTGATTTCTTATAAGAATGTCACATGCCTTTTAATGGAATGTTTATTAGATTAGATTATTTTTTGGTTCAACCAATGCTGCACTACCATGTTATTTATACAATATATTACCCTAAAACCCTTTAATCATTGTGAGCACTCCTCTCAGGTACGTGCCACTAGATGCACAGAGTACCATGTTTCCATGTCATGGTACATCCTGTCGGCACTAGATGCATAGAGTACCATGTTTTATATGCTTCATACATCACTCATTCCTAAACATTTCTAAAAAGTGGAACTCAAATTTGGTCTATGAAATAATACATTCCACCAACTTTGAGTTCTAGTTGCTTATCTAATCCACACAACAATTCCGCTATTAAGTTCTCCTCATTGAGATCCTCCTTTTGCGTTTCCAAAATCTAAGGTTTAAGGATTTTCTGAACAATCAATATTAGTGCTCGTGCACGTAGTGGTTTAATTCGTTCTTTTTGGCTCAATGCATCAGCTACAACGTTAGCTTTACCTGAGTGAGACTGAATATCACAGTAGTAGTCGCTGAGCAATTCGATCCATCATCTCTGACGCGTGTTCAATTTCTTATGATCAAAGAGTTTTGGGATAACAGTGATTAAATTAATTTGATTTAGCTAAATACTTGGTTTTGGGATAACTTTAATGTTTTAATTAAAATCAAAAGGTATTATTAATTAATTCTTTTTGTAGTTTTTAAAAATAGTAATAATCTATATTATTATGTTTACTTTTTCATTAAATAATGAAATATATTATTTAATCAATTACGCTTAGATTCGTTAATTGTGTTACATATGTAACAATTGTTGTTGGTTTTGAACCCGAAGCTTCTATTTATGGAAAGTTTCATCGCTTTTGGATATAATTAGCTACTAATAGCATAATTTTAATATGCTAAGGTTTTATTGATTGTAATTTCCATATATGGACAATTACCCGTTATTCGTCAATGCATATGAATTCCTGTACGTTTATATAATAGCAAGGTATGTCTAGGTTTTATTTCAACACTCCTATTATACAGTAAGTTTACATATCATAGGGTTGTGTTCACACAAATGGATGCCTAGTTAAGGTATCAAGTTAACTATAAAGTTACAGTTAAAGTTCTTGTTAACCTAATTTGGGGAGACAATTGTCACAAACTCTCCTAGTTACAAGAATTTCGTCCCGAAATTCAGTTGATTTTAGACTGGTTAAAACATAAACATAACATGATGGTTTTAAGACATCTTGATCCTATAATTATGGTGACGAATCGTACGCCTCATGTCTAAGAAGTTGGTTGTTAAATAAGCAGGTGGATGATTGGATCTTTCGAAGAATCTCGAAGGAGTCAATTCCAATCTCCAGATTTAGGGATGATATAAGTTGTTTCAAATAGGTTTCCAATTACGTATGTTTAAGTTAGAAAACTGAGTTGTTGTATCTTCAAAATGATCCCCTTTCTCAGTGCCCAATGAAGATCGTGTAACCTAATGATTCAGGAGTTTTGAAGTATGATTACAATGTGTCGCACATATTATAATATTTTCATGCTACACTAGATAACAAAATCAGATTCAAATGTGTATTAGCGTAACACCTTAATAGCGATTAGTGTAAATGGATATGTTAACTTATGCCGTTTAAAAGTCTATGCAGGGCATATGACTTGTTTTCATAAGACCTACACGTCCTATTACATTGATGTTGCACATAATAATGTCTCTTTTGATGGAGTCTAAATTTGCTAACCCATTCCTTAATCATCTTTTAAAGTTGGCTTGTTGTTTGCAACCTAGTTCTTAGCCTGACTTCTAGTCCCACTTTCAATGGTGTTTATATATAGGATGTACCACAACTAACCCACCACACATCCGATACCTTGAAGGCGTACCAATTACTTTAATGCAGATGTTATATGTTGTAACACCTCGAAAATTCACGTCCTATAATGTATTGACACGTGTCATAAGTTTGAACGTGTGAAAGAATGTTCTAGAAGGACTAAAGTTGACAAACATGGAAAGTATGTGAATATAAGGGTTCAAAATGTCAACAGTGAATAAATGTACGTTACAATAACCCTACATGGTGTTTATACCTTCAAACGAATAAATCATGGATCATACGAAGCTAAATATGTAAGAAAGTGAGAGATTACAAACTACAGGGGTTAAATGTGTCAACATGTTTAAGTTATACCTCTGAGTGACCTTTTAGCAAACCCGAAGCTTTGTAACGATTAATTATGCTCACTAGAATGCACGATAAAAATTTCATAAAGTTTCGTTATCGTATGATAAGTTATGATCAAATTCTCATACGAGGGGTTAAAGCGTCAACGTTGAAAATTATGATTTTTTGGGTAACAAGAAGTGACCAAGAACTTGGCAAAGTGGGTATAAGTTATGAACCCCTTATAAGTCAAGATAAGGGGCTCAAAGTGCAAGAAATAAAGTTGGTTGACCTTTCGAAAGGCCAAGGGACAAGATGCAACAACTTGAAAAAGTTTAAACCTGAACACAAGGCCCAAGCGGGCCGCGTAAGTCCTAACAATATCTTACGCGGGCCGCGTCAAACCCTCAGATGCAGAAAAGCGTAAAAGTTGGTTGTTCAGCCTTGGAACCGACTTAAAACAGATATTTCACTCCATGGGCGACCCCTAAATGACTCCTAGGCCCTTAGGGACATATGTGGATGATCCATGGCCATTGCTAGGCTTGTGTGTCAATGATCTAGTGAGTTTTGAACACTATATAAAGGCCTCTTGTTGCAACCATTGATCACACCAATTCTTCTGCATTTCTGGAGCTTCCTAGAGCTTAAGAGCAGACCCAAGTCTTTCCTAATCGTGCATAGGACTTCTGTAAGTATGCTTAACCTTTCTTAGTTGAGTTTTTACTTAGTTTTAGCTTAAAAGTCAAACCGTCGTAATTAACGGCTGACTTAGCAATTAATCACTAATGGTCCAGTGATTAGTCGAATTGAAAGTAGTTATAAGTTGGTAATTATATGGGCAATAAACCCTTAAAAGGGCACCCTCTGATTCCCACTCTAACTAGACCATTTGTTGGGTCAAAGTTGATTAGAAAAAGTCAACAGAATGCGAATTTGCAAATTAACATGTAATTAGCAATGTAGAAGGCATGTAACCTATTTTATCACTCATATAACTTGATAATAAGTATAATAACTGGTCTAAGCTTGTTTGATCCGACAATTTTCTGTTTAGACCCGGTTCGGAACCGAAAGTCGCAAAACTTTGACTTTTGCTTTGACTTCAGTTCTGACCCGATTTAGATAGGTTTAGAAATGCCTTAGGGCTTCCTTAGGACCAGGTTGCATGTTGGTATAACCCTCTGTGCTTGGTTCATTGTTTGCCCCTTTCGTTTACACATTTCCGTGAATTGCCTAATGTTGACCAATATACCCTTTTCGGTCATAAAATGAGTTTTACATAATATTTTGACACCAATCAAGTTGCTACTGATTTTATATAATAAATAAAGTATTTTGAACTTTATAACCTAATCAGAAAACTCAGATTTCCTGTATAACCCGAAAATCGCTTAAAATAGCTTTTTACGCGTATTAAACGCATAGTTTGGGTTTAAAACCATTTTGTCACATAAGACTTATTACCAACTGATATAACCTGATAAATTAAGTTATTTTAATGATGTATTCGGACCCGGATCTCAGAACTTCATTTAAACTCTTTTATAACCTTTAAAATGACCAAAATACCCCTACGGGGCCTATTTTGAGATTAAACTCGTTTTGGGCATAATGGAAGGTATCCTGCTGATATCACAACATATTTAAGGCATATTAACTTAGGAAACCTGTATATGACTCTTTTGGTTACTCGTTACGCACTTGTCGCGTTCGGATCGGCTTATGTAACTAGTTTACATATATTAGCCGAAACGGGTCATACCATATCGTTTTTATCTCAAAATACAGAGTGTGTTTAAGTTACCCATATTAAACAAGCATACAAGCTTGTCGGGTCAAAACCACATTCTAAGCCGGTCTTCGCTTTATCATGCGTTTGAACCGTATCTTCCTTTTGAAAACTAACCGGTCTAAGTCAAGACTTAATTAAAGACCCGTTAGGATTCTAATAGGTTATTAAAAACCTTCGTTCCAGATTAGGAGCCCAGTAAAAGCTACGCGCACTTGCTGTATTTGAATTATACTTTGCTCAGGTAAATACTCTTAACTTATTTTCCCTATACGGGCTTGGGATACGGCACTATAAAAGTACCGCTTGGTCGGGTGTATGTAGTCATTTAAATCGGATTGTGATTGATGTATTTACATAACCTGTTTAATATGTATTATTTGGTGTATGGCTTTTGGGGGTTAACTGACCGTGTCCCGGATATCCTTGGCATCATTTTACGAAATGGCCACGACTTAAGCACGGGGTGTAGGCGTACACCTGACAGATGCATTATGTAAAAACTGGTAATCCACTAAAGGAATCAACCTTGTGGGCATTATACCTGTGGCGTGTCAGTTAATCTAGACCGGCCCTACAAACCGGCCCTGATGGACGACAAATAAGTAAAACTGTATACATGATTATTTTAATAATTGTCCCAAGTTATAAAAGATATTTTTACCGAAGTGCATTCAAATCAATTTTTAAACTCTTTTCAAAATGAGTCAGTTAAGTTGTATTTACCAGTGTAAACTGACGTATTTTCCAAAAAGGCTAAGTGCAGGTACTAGACGAAATAGGCTGGCTACTTCAGGCATCATTACTCAAGTCTCGCAAGCTCTAGATGTCAAAGTCTGTTGAACAAAGTTTTCCTTTTTATTTAGATCCGCCCGTGGATCCTTTACTTTCCGTTGTGATTCTGGATATTGCTTTATATTCGGATTGTAATATATTTATCTTTTGCTTCCGCTGTGCATTTACATATATTGTGTTGTTTGACTATGATGATATCAATTACGTCACGATACTCCCCACCGGGCCCACCGGTAATATGTGGAAAGTCGGGGTGTGACAGGTTGGTATCAGAGCCAACACTGAGTGAATTAAACGCTAGCCTTTTGTGTTTAATCTCAGTTACACAGTTGCACATTCTTGAGTCTAGACAAGAACATAGGACTAATCTTAATTCGTTTCATTGTCTTTTAATTGCTTCTTTGTTATTTTTTCTGATTAGCCCTTGCATGAGCAAGTCATTTTCTATTAGAAGTCCCATTTAGGGCAACCATATACTTGCTTAAATTTTAATGGAACGATTATATTTAAAAATATTATTCCTATATTATAAGATCTACCATTATAATAAAATGGCAAAATCTAAAAAAGAACAAGACCTAGCCCATGTGTCACTTTAAGACAGGGCCAAGATGGTAGTTCCACAATTAGATTCAGATCCTTGCTAACATTTCAATTTAGGATTGTTCTGCGCTGAATATTAAAAAGAGTCTAAAGGGTAAAACCTAGCCAAATTGTCATTGCAGACATGACCAAGATGGTAAAACTTATTCAAAAGATTCAAATCCTTGTTAAATAACTGAAAGCATATTAACATGCTTGACAAAATGTGGTACAATAAAATCACATAAGTCATTCTTAAATGGGTTAATCTAAATTCCCTTATTTGAAATAATCATTCCTTAAGGATGAAGTGCCTACGGGCTATAATTAGCGTCCTCTGAGACTAAAGATAGTAGTAGTCTTGGACTCTCTGTCAAGAAAAGGTAATGAAATATGTTCAAACCTTAATGCCTCGATTCTCTGAAATCATGGCTTATATCATCCTATAAGAGGATCATATTATAAACATCCCTTAGAAGGGAAGTGCCTACGGGCTATAGTTAATGTCCTCTAAGACTAAAGACAGTGGTAGCCTACAACTCCCTGTCAAAGAAAGGTAATGAACTTTGATTCAAACCTTAATGCCTCGATTCTCTGAAATCATGGCCTATAAATTAAACTTGTATACGTGACTAGGACTTTTTTGCTATTATTAACTTATAATTTAGGATTATGATAAAGATCCTGAACAAATATATATTTAGCAAAATAACTAAAATGTGTATTAAAAACATGGTTGATAAATCGTTTAAGAACGATAGTACTGTATGGGCTTCTAAATAAACCTTGCCCTTATTTTCTTTTTGTAGCAATTAAAACTACCTACATGGCTGAATCTGACTAGATAAACAGTCATCCTCTGGAAAACAGCGATGATGATAAAATTAATATAACCAGAGGAGAACTTCGTACACTGATTGATACAGCTGTATCTAAAGCTGTAGAGGAGCAATTCAAGGAGTATAGTGGGACTCATAGTAAAGCCTCATCTGTACCCCACTCTAAATATGTCCCTAAAACTCATTCTGAGGCTCATAGCAAGCCGCCCTCAAAGAAAGAAGAGCCAAAGAAAGATGATGATCAACGTTCATCTAATCAACTCAGTTTTCCATCCAAGAGGATAGTGTTCGATAATGAACCGCATACCAAGTCCTGTACCTATAAATACTTTGTTTCCTGCAAACCCCGGGATTTCACTGGGGAGAAAGGGGCAATTGATTGTATGACCTGGTTGGATGAAATGGACACAGTTGTCGATATCAGCGGTTGTGCTGAAAAGGATGTGGTGAAGTATGTATCACAATCGTTCAAAGGAGAGGCACTGGCATGGTGGAAATCTCTCATTCAAGCTACTGGGAAGATCCCGCTCTACAACATGTCATGGGAGCAGTTTGTTGCTCTCATTATGGAGAACTACTGCCCTCAACACGAGGTTGAGAGGATTGAGTCAGATTTCTTATCGTTGGTTATGACAAACTTAGATTGTCAAGCTTACCTCACCAGTTTCAATACTCTGTCCAGACTAGTTCCTTACCTAGTAACACCGGAACCCAAGCGAGTTGCTCGCTTCATTGGGGGTTTAGCCCCAGAAATCAAAGCCAGTGTTAAGGCTTCAAGACCTGCTACGTTTAGGTCAGCAGCTGATCTCTCTCTGTCCCTTACTTTAGATGCGGTCAGGTTGAGATCGCTAAGGAAATCTGAAGAAAGTAAGAGGAAACGTGAGGATGATGACTCACGAGGGTCAGAGAAGAAGCACAAGGGAAACACTGATTCTAAGAAGTTTGGGTCTGGAAAGAATAGTCAGCGAACAGAGGAAAAGCCAAAGTGCACGACTTGCCAAAAACGCCACTTTGGAAAGTGCAGACTTGAGTCCAATTCTAAGTCAGGAGCACCTACATGTGGGATATGCAAGTCTAAAGAGCACAAGACGATAGAGTGCAAGAAGATAAGAGATGCCACATGCTACAACTGCAATGAGAAATGGCACATTAAAACCAACTGCCCTAAGTACGCCAAGAAGCCTGAAGAGGCCAAGAAGACCAATGCAAGGGTCTTTCGAATGGATGCAAAGGAAGCAGTCCAGGATGACAACGTAATCACAGGTACCTTTCTCATCAATGATGTCTATGCAAGAGTACTTTTTGATTCAGGAGCTGATAAATCGTTCGTAGATAATAAGTTTTGTGAATTGCTGAAATTACCTGTTAAAACCCTAAGCGTGAAATATGAGGTGGAATTAGCTGATGGTACCTTAGAAACCGCGTCAACCGTGTTAGATGAATGTGTTATATCCATTAGGAACCACTCATTTCCATTGTCTTTACTTCCTTTGAAGTTAGCTGGTTTTGACATAGTAATAGGCATGGATTGGTTATCTCGTAACCAAGCCCAGATTGTCTGCAATAAAAAGCAAGTGGTGATCAAGACTCCGTTTGGTGAATCACTTACCATTCAGGGAGATACCCGGTATGGACTGCCTGAGCAAGTGACTATGCTCAAGGCCTCTAAGTGTTTAAAGAAGGGTTGTGTTATTTATATGGCACAGGTGACTATTGACGAGCAGAAACCCAAGATTGAAGATATTCCAGTTATTTCTGAATACCCTGAAGTATTTCCTGAAGAACTACCTGGTCTACCACCAGATAGGCAAGTAGAATTCAGAATTGACATCATCCCTGGAGCAGCACCTGTTGCTAGAGCACCTTATAGATTGGCACCAATATAGATGAAGGAATTGAGGACACAACTAGATGATTTGCTAGCCAAAGGTTTTATTAGACCTAGCTCATCTCCTTGGGGAGCGCCAATCCTGTTTGTCAAAAAGAAGGATGGATCGATGCGTCTATGCATCGATTACCGTGAGCTTAATAAGGTCACTATAAAGAATAGGTATCCTTTGCCCAGAATCGACGATTTGTTCGATCAATTGCAAGGGGCAAGTTACTTCTCCTAGATTGACTTAAGGTCAGGCTATCACCAACTGAAGGTCAGAGATGAAGACGTACACAAGACTACATTTAGGACTCGTTATGGTCATTACGAGTTCCTAGTGATGCCTTTTGGGCTCACTAATGCACCTGCCGCATTTATGGATCTCATGAATCGCGTCTGCAAGCCCTAGTTGGATAAATTCGTCACCGTCTTCATCGATGACATTCTCATTTACTCGAAGAGCCAAGCTGATCACGAGAAGCATCTCCGTTGCATTCTGAAGCTACTTCATCAAGAGAAGCTTTACGCCAAATTTTTGAAGTGTGAATTCTGGCTTCGAGAAGTCCAATTCCTTGGACATATGGTTAGTGAGCATGGTATCCAAGTGGATCCCGCTAAGGTGGAAGCAGTTATGAATTGGCAAGAGCCGAAGACGCCCACATAAATTCGCAGTTTCTTGGGATTGGCAGGATACTACAGGCGCTTTATTGAAAACTTCTCAAGGATTATTGCACCCCTGAATTCGCTGACGCGTAAGAAGATTAAATTTGACTGGGGTCCTAAGCAGCAGGAATCCTTCGATATTCTGAAACAGAAATTGAGCAACGCTCCTGTACTGACACTGCCTGAAGGTACCGAAGAATTCGTGGTTTACTGCGACGCATCACACACTGGCATGGGGTGTGTGCTTATACAGAAAGGCAAGGTTATTGCCTATGCTTCACGACAGTTAAAAGTGCATGAAAAGAATTACACCACCCATGACCTGGAGTTGGGTGTCGTTGTATTTGCACTAAAACTGTGGAGACACTACTTGTATGGAATCAAGTGCATGATCTATTCTGATCACAAGAGCCTTCAACATTTGTTTAATCAGAATGACTTAAATATGAGGCAGCGCCGATGGATGGAGACGTTGAATGATTATGATTGTGAAATCAGATACCATCCGGGCAAGGCGAATGTAGTCGCTGATGCCTTGAGTCGAAAGGAAAGGGTGAAACCCATAAGAATCAATGCCAAGAGCATTGAGATAAAGAACAGTTTGAATGAAAGGTTGTTAGCTGCACAGAAGGAAGCTGTGCTGGAAGCTAACTATCCTAATGAAAAACTAGGGGTAACTGAGGAGCAGTTATCTCTTGGTAAGGACGGAATTCTGAAATTGAATGGACGGATATGGGTTCCAGTTTATGGAGGACTTCGGGATGTTATCCTCCAGGAAGCCCATAGTTCTAAATACTCCGTTCATCCTGGAGCTGAAAAGATGTACCAGGATCTGAAGGTAAACTTTTGGTGGATAGGCTTAAAGAAGTCTATAGCTACCTATGTAGCTAAATGTTTGACGTGTGCACAAGTCAAAGCTGAACATCAAAAGCCGCCAGGTTTGCTACAACAGCCTGAACTTCCCACCTGGAAGTGGGAAATGGTGACGATGGATTTCATCACCAAGTTGCCGAAGACGAGGAAAAGAAATGATACAATATGGGTAATAGTAGATAGACTGACTAAGTCAACACACTTTCTGCCCATCAAGGAGACTTATAGCTCCGACATGTTAGCCCAACTGTACGTAGATAAGATTGTATCTCTACATGGCGTACCTGTGTCTATTATCTCTGACAGAGATACTAGATACACGTCACATTTTTGGAAAAGTTTCCAACAATCTTTGGGCACACGTTTAAATTTTAGTACAGCTTACAATCCTCAGACAGATGGGCAGAGTGAGCATACTATCCAAACTTTGAAAGACATGCTACGTGCATGTATAATTGATTTAGGAGGTAGTTGGGATAAGCACCCACCATTGATTGAGTTCTCCTATAACAACAGCTACCATACGAGCATTAAGGTTGCGCCTTTTGAGGCATTATATGGTAGAAAGTGCAGAACGCCTATTTGTTGGGCAGAAGTAGGAGAAGTTCAATTATCAGGACCTGACTTGGTCTTTGAAACAACGGACAAGATTGTCCAGATTCGTGATCGCCTGAAAGCAGCCAGGGATAGGCAGAAAAGCTACGTGGATCTAAAGCGTAAACCTCTGAAATTCGAGGTAGGCGATAAAGTGTTGCTTAAAGTATCACCCTGGAAGGGAGTGATGCGATTTGGAAAGAAAGGTAAGTTAAGCCCGAGATACATAGGACCATTTGAGGTCATCGAATGTGTCGGATCAGTTGCTTATAAGTTAAACTTACCTGAAGAGCTCAGTGGTATTCATAACGTATTCCACATCTGCAATCTGAAGAAGTGTTTCGCTGATGAATCACTAGTCACACCACATACAGATGCGCACATAGAAGAGAGCTTGAAGTTTGTTGAAAAACCTGTGTCGATCGAGGATCGACAGGTTAAGAAGCTTCGAAGGAAGCATGTTCCTATTGTAAAGGTAAAATGGGATGCCCGTAGAGGTCCCGAATACACGTGGGAGGTAGAGTCCACAATGAAAGAAAAGTACCATTATTTATTTCAGTAAATCTCGAGGTCGAGATTTCTTTTAAGGGGGTGAGGATGTAACACCTCGAAAATTCACGTCCTATAATGTATTAACACGTGTCATAAGTTTGAACGTGTGAAAGAATGTTCTAGAAGGACTAAAGTTGACAAACATGGAAAGTATGTGAATATAAGGGTTCAAAATGTCAACAGTGAATAAATGTACGTTACAATAACCCTACATGGTGTTTATACCTTCAAACGAATAAATCATGGATCATACAAAGCTAAATATGTAAGAAAGTGAGAGATTACAAACTACAGGGGTTAAATGTGTCAACATGTTTAAGTTATACCTCTGAGTGACCTTTTAGCAAACCCAAAGCTTTGTAACGATTAATTATGCTCACTAGAATGCACGATAAAAATTTCATAAAGTTTCGTTATCGTATGAGAAAGTTATGATCAAATTCGTATACGAGGGGTTAAAGCGTCAACGTTGAAAATTATGATTTTTCGGGTAACAAGAAGTGACCAAGAACTTGGCAAAGTGGGTATAAGTCATGAACCCCTTATAAGACAAGATGAGGGGCTCAAAGTGCAAGAAATAAAGTTGGTTGACCTTTCGAAAGGCCAAGGGACAAGATGCAACAACTTGAAAAAGTTTAAACCTGAACATAAGGCCCAAGCGAGCCGCGTAAGTCCTAACAATATCTTACGCGGGCCGCGTCAGACCCCCAGATGCAGAAAAGCATAAAAGTTGGCTGTTCAGCCTTGGAAACCGACTTAAAACAGATATTTCACTCCATGGGCGACCCCTAAATGACTCCTAGGCCCTTAGGGACATCTGTGGATGATCCATGGCCATTGCTAGGCTTGTGTGTCAATGATCTAGTGAGTTTTGAACACTATATAAAGGCCTCTTGTTGCAACCATTGATCACACCAATTCTTCTGCATTTATGGAGCTTCCTGGAGCTTAAGAGCAGACCCAAGTCTTTCCTAATCGTGCATAGGACTTCTGTAAGTATGCTTAACCTTTTTTAGTTGAGTTTTTACTTAGTTTTAGCTTAAAAGTCAAACCGTCATAATTAACGGTTGACTTAGCGATTAATCACTAATGGTCCAGTGATTAGTCGAATTGAAAGTAGTTATAAGTTGGTAATTATATGGGCAATAAACCCTTAAAAGGGCACCCTCTGATTCCCACTCTAACTAGACCATTTGTCGGGTCAAAGTTGATTAGAAAAAGTCAACAGAATGCGAATTTGCAAATTAACATGTAATTAGCAATGTAGAAGGCATGTAACCTATTTTATCACTCATATAACTTGATAATAAGTATAATAACTGGTCTAAGCTTGTTTGATCCGACAATTTTCTGTTTAGACCCGGTTCGGAACCGAAAGTCGCAAAACTTTGACTTTTGCTTTGACTTCAGTTCTGACCCGATTTAGATAGGTTTAGAAATGCCTTAGGGCTTCCTTAGGACCAGGTTGCATGTTGGTATAACCCTCTGTGCTTGGTTTATTGTTTGCCCCTTTCGTTTACACATTTCCGTGAATTGCCTAATGTTGACCAATATACCCTTTTCGGTCATAAAATGAGTTTTACATAATATTTTGACACCAATCAAGTTGCTACTGATTTTATATAATAAATAAAGTATTTTGAACTTTATAACCTAATCAGAAAACTCAGATTTCCTGTATAACCCGGAAATCGCTTAAAATAGCTTTTTACGCGTATTAAACGCATAGTTTGGGTTTAAAACCATTTTGTCACATAAGACTTATTACCAACTGATATAACCTGATAAATTAAGATATTTTACTGATGTATTCGGACCCGGATCTCAGAACTTCATTTAAACTCTTTTATAACCTTTAAAATGACCAAAATACCCCTACGGGGCCTATTTTGAGATTAAACTCGTTTTGGGCATCATGGAAGGTATCCTGCTGATATCACAACATATTTAAGGCATATTAACTTAGGAAACCTGTATATGACTCTTTTGGTTACTCGTTACGCACTTGTCGCGTTCGGATCGGCTTATGTAACTAGTTTACATATATTAGCCGAAACGGATCAAACCATATCGTTTTTATCTCAAAATCCAGAGTGTGTTTAAGTTACCCATATTAAACAAGCATACAAGCTTGTCAGGTCAAAACCACATTCTAAGCCGGTCTTCGCTTTATCATGCGTTTGAACCGTATATTCCTTTTGAAAACTAACCGGTCTAAGTCAAGACTTAATTAAAGACCCGTTAGGATTCTAATAGGTTATTAAAAACCTTCGTTCCAGATTAGGAGCCCAGTAAAAGCTACGCGCACTTGCTGTATTTGAATTATACTTTGCTCAGGTAAATACTCTTAACTTATTTTCCCTATACGGGCTTGGGATACGGCACTATAAAAGTACCGCTTGGTCGGGTGTATGTAGTCATTTAAATCGGATTGTGATTGATGTATTTACATAACCTGTTTAATATGTATTATTTGGTGTATGGCTTTTGGGGGTTAACTGACCATGTCCCGAATATCCTTGGCATCATTTTACGAAATGGCCACGACCTAAGCACGAGGTGTAGGCGTACACCTGACAGATGCATTATGTAAAAACTGGTAATCCACTAAAGGAATCAACCTTGTGGGCATTATACCTGTGGCGTGTCAGTTAATCTAGACCGGCCCTACAAACCGGTCCTGATGGACGACAAATAAGTAAAACTGTATACATGATTATTTTAATAATTGTCCCAAGTTATAAAAGAAATTTTTGCCGAAGTGCATTCAAATCAATTTTTAAACTCTTTTCAAAATGAGTCAGTTAAGTTGTATTTACCAGTGTAAACTGACGTATTTTCCAAAAAGGCTAAGTGCAGGTACTAGACGAAATAGGCTGGCTACTCCAGGCATCATTACTCAAGTCTCGCAAGCTCTAGATGTCAAAGTCTATTGAACAAAGTTTTCCTTTTTATTTAGACCCGCCTGTGGATCCTTTACTTTCCGTTGTGATTCTGGATATTGCTTTATATTCGGATTGTAATATATTTATCTTTTGCTTCCGCTGTGCATTTACATATATTGTGTTGTTTGACTATGATGATATCAATTACGTCACGATACTCCCACCGGTAATACGTGGAAAGTCGGGGTGTGACATATGTGTACCACACCTCCGGTACCTTAATGAAGATGTTATTTGCGTTGATTATAGCATGTGCATACATCATATCATGTCAAACTTTGTGGATGTAGTTACCGTCTGGTTCAATCTCGTTCCATTCATAGAGATCAGTGAAATTAATTTCTTAAGCACAATGAAAATAGTTCTAAATGTTTTTTCAGAAGCAAAATGCAAAAGGTTAAAGCATACAGAAATCTAATGATATTGGGAAGACAAAATCTATAAGTCATTCTTTCGTAAATCCCTTTCTCTTCTCCTAAAACTTCTTTGATCGTTGTGAATGGACTGGGGTGGCAAATGGTCCGATTAGAATGCGCATGTGTTTTTCTTTTTCTTTTGCTTTTCATTCCAAGCAATTACAACTACCTTACACCTTATTTTATTAATATTTTCGCAAATTGTTAATTGTTTGTAGCTTCGAAATATCAATTTGATAATTGACTTTTAACATGTTATATGTATTTGTGAATACACATTTTAAGTGTCCACATCTACGATAAAGGGGAGGGGGATACGAAAGTGACAAGGTGGCACCAGAGAGAGTGACCGAAAGAATGCAAATAATGGTGGGGTGATTTGTTTTTTTTCCCTATTTCTAAGTAAAAGGAAGTTGGAAGTTAAAGGTTAACAATGAAGGCAAGCGACTACATGCGTGGTGATGGAGTTGCCAAATGACATCGGTAACAAACCTATCAGAGGGTTATTTTTCATGAAAAAAAAATGCGAGTATGACAATTTTTTTTATTTTATGTTATGTGGGACCCACAATTTTGTTTTATTTTTTCAATAGTAAAAATATTTCGGTTAATTCATAAAAATTAAATAAAAATTTAACGTGAGTTCCTAATTATTACGGTTGGATAAACATCATCATCATACTCAGTAAATCCCACCAGTAACAAAGATTATATAAGGTCTGAGGAGGATAAGACGTATAAATAAAGAGCCTGCTTTTAGTGAGAGCCCCGACTCCATCCACTAATAACAAAGATAAGATAAGGTCTGAGGAGGATAAAATGTAGAAATAGAGAGACTGCTTCTAGTGAAAGCCCCGACTCCATAGTAGTTTTGCATCAAGCCTTGGACAGTTGGACATAAGACGCATAATTCTCGACAAAAAAGCTGATTAGTGCATGTATTCCCTTGTCTTTCGGCTATAACCGCCACTATATGATGCATGATTAACCATCCCCCGTTTTTAACGTTATTTTCATGAAATTAGTAAATGACGTTAAAATTAGTATAATTTCACTTTAACCCCCAAAACCCACACATATATACATTATAGAGTAAAGGATTAGGTTCAAGAGTGAACACTAGTGTAGCTTGCGAACTGAGTGAATTAATCCTGGCCATACACGTATGTAGATCAATGGCCAGGATTTGATGTTGAAATACACTAGTGTATTTTACGATTTGATGATGAGATCCTGACCATACATGTGTGTAGATCAATGGCCATGATTTGTTCACTCAGTTCACAAATACACTAGTGTTCACTCTAGAACCCCACCCATAGAGTAAATTGCCAAAATCGTCCTTTATGTTTGGGTATGTTTGTCATTTTCATCCAAAACAACTTTTTGTACCGTATAGTCCTTCACTTTTTAGATTTTTTGTCATTTTCATCCAAACGTTTGACTTTTTTTGCCAAATCGTCCATCAGATTTGGGATTCTTTGCCATTTTCATCTAAATATTTGATAGAAAAAATAAAGCAAACTAGATGTTTAGATGAAAATGGCAAAAAAAAAAAATCCCAAAAGTAAGGGACTATATTGTACAAAAAAATTGTTTTGGATAAAAATGACAAACATGCTCAAACCTTAGAGACGATTTTAGTAATTTACTCTACATTATACGTGCACACCGCAATCGTTATGTATACCGGTGGATACAACAAGGACCAACAACAACAACAACAACAACCATACCCAGTAAAATCCCACAAATAACAAAGCTACTTATAGGGTCTGGGGAGGGTGAGATGTAGACAAACCTTGCCTCTATCCTTAGGGATAGAGAGGCTGCTTCCAGAGAGACCATCGGCTCCAAAACGAACATCATACAAACACACCAAGTCAAAGAATATAGAAACAAGCAGTCTCATATACCAATAAAGTGATCAGAATGACACAATATAATGTCAATCATGTATAATAGTATACAACATCATTTGGGCATAAACACAAGTAGGCAATCACCGGAAAAGTCACTCAAAGAATAAGAAAAACATACGTCCCTAATATACACCTAAGACCTTACTGCACTATCCTCTAGTAGTCCTTAACCTTAATTCTACGCCTCCACGAAGTCCTATCTTGGACCATGTCCTCAGAAAGATGCAACTCCAGTAAATCATGTCTAATCTGCTCATCCCATGTCAGTTTGGGTCTGCCTCTTCCTCTCCTCCCCATGTTAGTTTGGATACAACAAGGACCAAACCCATAAAATCCTAAAACGGATAACCATCGTGACATACCGAAACCATGGGTGTGATATTTTCATAATAACCCAAACGGACCATCTCGGATTCCTTTTCCGAACCAAAATCAAACGCTATAGGCGAAACAAGCCCTAATTTCCCATTCTTTATCTTTCTCCGCTACTATTATCAAACCAGACCTCATCATCGTTGTAGTCTACAACTTCCAGATCATCATCTCCTTCGGTGAATTTTCACCTCACAATTCTTCATTCGGTACGTATTTATTCTATTTTCGATCCAACTTTCCACCGGGATCCCAAATCGAATTTGTCTGATACTGATCTAGCTTTTAATGCTCGTTTATTGCTTCTATTATCCTGATTTCAATCATATGTCGCATCTAATAGTATAGAAATTTTGAAATTTTGAGTTCAATCGAGCAGTGTGTTGTACTTTGTTATGTTTTTGCCTTTAATTTTGTTATATGATGAAATGTATAAATGTGTATTGGATAAGGATAAATAATTAGAGATAAGATTTTTGATTTATTGTCAGTTTTTGGATAAGGCAGTCCAGATACTAAAGTTAATTGCAAAAGGAATTGTAAGGATCTCTTGATTCTAAGAACAATTTAGTGTTTTAGTCTACTCTAGCCATCGGTAGTGTCTTTATGTTCAAGCATTAATAATAAAACTATTCGAAAGAACAGAAGAGTGATTTTTGTCTTAAAGATACTCGGCTATTCATGTTATATGTTTCCTATATATTGAGCAAGGTTTTTTAAAGGACTTGAAAGCTATCATTTATTAAAAAACTTGCTTATAGAGGTTTCCTACACGGCTCCACATTTGTTAATATATAGATTTTTGTTGTGCATCATAAGATTCAAAGAAAAGAAAGTGTGCATTCTTTAACCTGAGTCGCAACCTACCAATCACACAGTTAACTTACGCTTAGTATTTATTTTCTGCTTATCATTTTGGCTTCTTTCCTACAATGTAGTAAATATTGTGGTCTAAATCTGAAATGAAAGTGAACATCTTTTTATATTTTTGTGTAAGAGAAAGAGTGTCTTACAAGAGCACGTGGCTCTATTTGTAAATACCATGTTTGCTGTTATATCAATATTAAGTATCTAAGTATATGTCTGGTGATTGGTGATCGTGCTTGATTCCCGTGACGCAGAAATAAGTTTGCAAGATAAAGTAGGTTTTAAAAAATTATTAAGAAGAGCATGCTTTTTTTCCTATTTTTTTCTGTTTGTTTACTACTAAAATCTTGGTTTTAAAAAGAGATAGGCGCACAAAAGCAACGAGGTCTAACTCGAGGGCCGAGGCGCGAAGCGCAAAAGCGGTGGGCTTTCATACCCGAGGCGCATATAGGTTATATAATTTTTTCTGTAATCCCATAGGCTTTTAGCTTCCTTTACCCAAAATATAGCTATAAACAAGGTTTTTATATTATTTTACCGACATCAAAAAACCCAAGGTACAACACTTTTCTGCATAAAAACACTTCAGGTACATGAGCGCGCACCCCAGGCCTGAAAAAACCAAAATAAAAAAATCTAAAAACTGTGCTTTTTTGGCGCTTCTTGGAATTGATCCAGGCGTTGATCGAAAAGAAAGTAGTTTCTTAAGTTTCATTACCATAGTCAATATATTTTGGTTATCTGTCTTATTACATATATGCATGAGAGCATGTGTCATGGAAAAGGTGTTATTTGTACCTCACACCATCGTAGTTTTTCAATATGTGTTGTGCACTGTATACTTGTATGATTGCATGTAGCCAAATCCATAATGATCAATTGCTCATGTCATCCATTTGACAACTGGGAGTAAAGCATATGCATGTAATAATTGGAAACAAGTAACTGGTAATATTACACGCACAACTACTGAAGTTAAATAATTGAATAATATAATCTTTTTATTTCATGTTAGCTCTAGGTATAACTGGGAACAAGTAACAAACTTTCATATTACTTTGTGTTATTTGTTCTCGTATGGTTTAATCGTGCAAGAGGGACACCCCATGCTACTATTTCTTGATATTTAGTTATGTAGTATGTGCATATTATATATTTATACCATATTGATGTAGTTATCTTCATGTTCTGTTTGGTTTATGTGTGGTTCAGTTGTAGATTTAGTGACTATATGGAACGGAATAGACGGAACTCCTCCTTCAAGAAACGCCCTAATCCCAATATTAACAAGGGCGGTAACAAAAGAGGGAGATTCAGTGAACAATCTTCATCAAGCTCTAAGGCTCCAGAGACAGTCTACAAAATATTATGTCAATCTAGAAAAATCGGTAGTGTTCTCGGGAAAGGTGGTGGGATAGTCAAAGCCTTGCGAGAAGAGACCCAAGCTAAAATTACGGTTTCTGAGACGGTTCCCGGTTCAGAAGAAAGAGTAATAACAATATCTAGCCCTTCAAGTTTGCCGGTAAAAAGCAACACCGGGGATAATCAGGAGAATAATGATATGGAGCTGTATTGTGCAGCTCAAGATGCTTTATTGAAAGTTCACGACAGAATAATTGAGGAAGACGTAGTAGGTGAAAATCCGATAATGGCACGCCTGCTTGTTCCGAACAATACGGTTGGGTGTGTTTTGGGGAAAAAAGGAGATGTTATTCAGAGATTACGGAGTGAAACTGGTGCAAGTATACGCGTTATGCCTGGAGACCAGCGTCCTGCATGTGCGATGACTACTGATGAGTTGGTCCAGGTAATGCTCTAACCTCTCATGCCCACAGTTTAGGGGTGAGCAGAAAACCAAAAAAACCGATTTAACCAAACCGAAAAAAACCGAACCGCACAAAAAACCGAATAACCTAAAAAATCAGTTTTTTAATGTTTGTTATATACTGATCTAGGAATTATTAGTTTTATTCTTGAATGTTAAGTATTTATGATAATTAACATTAACACGTTTATCTATCTTTGAAATGATTTATTAATTGCCTACAAGAAATAACAAAATTTAACATAAAAAATAAATGATTTTCAAAGTATGATAAAAGAAATTGCCTTAGAAAAAACTTTGGAGAAACATAAAAATAGATTATAAGGTTAGGTTTATGCGAACAATGTTAATTAAAAAGGTAAAATTCAATAACTTAAATGTAATAATCTAAGAAAGATTCTAAAATCTTGGATTATACATTTTTATTTTTGAATCTTACGTAATTTTGTTCCAAAAACCGAAAAACTGAACTGAACCGTTGCTAAAACCGAAAAAACTGAAACCGAAAGGTTTTCGAAAACCGAATTGAACTGAACCGTGCACACCCCTACCATAGTTTATTTTTAAAATTTATTTTATAACAGTGGACGTATAGAAAATCTTAAAAAGTTATTAATCTTCAGATATCAGCAAAACCAGATGTTGCAAAAAGGGCTCTCTATCAAGTGTCTACATTATTGCATCAGAATCCACGCAAGGACAAACCTCCATCCGTGAAGGGTGGCCAAAACACGACCCCTACAAACGTAATGCGAGGTGAGCGTAGGTCAAGTGCCCGTAGTGAACCACCCATGTCATGGATGGGGCCCACCAGATTCGGGCCCAATGGCGCTAACGGTGATTTTGCTGCTACACATGGCGAGGATATCGCGTCTGAGTTTTCAATGAAGGTCCTTTGCTCTTCAGCTAAAATCGGAGGGGTGATTGGTCAAGGGGGGTCAAATGTATGGCAGTTGCAGCAAGCGACAGGAACTAACATACACGTGGATGATGCTTCTGTAGAGTCTGATGAGCGTGTCATTCGGGTGTCTGCATTTGAGGTCAGTAGTTTCTAAGATATGGTTAATGCTGCAAAATAGAGGTGGCAGATTTGATGTATTGGGTCAGAGGCCAAAACAGGGAACATTCGGTTACGGGATGGAACGATCTGGGTCATATTGGACTGACCCTGAAGTTCTTGTTCTATCACTATAAATTTTCTACTGTGTCAAATATGTTAAGTAAATTTATATATTTCATAAAAGAGTAAAATGCCATTTTTGTCCCTGAGTTTGGCCAGTTTTGCGACTTTCGTCCAAAGGGTTGTTTTTTGCATCTGGATCCAAAAGGTTTGAAATATTACCATTTTCATCCAGCTTATTAACTCCATCCATTTGTCTCCGTTAAGTCAGGGGTATTTTCGATTTTTCGTACATAAAGTGAAAAAAACCGAGTTGCCCTTTAAGTGAATACTTGTACATTATGCTAAATGTTTGTACATAAAGTGAAATAGACCGAGTTGCCCTTTAAGTTAACAAAAAAGATGGAAATACCCCTGACATAACGGAGATAAATGGATGGAGTTAACGTGCCAGATGAAAATGGCAAGATTTCAAACCTTTTGGATTCAGATGCGGGAAAACAAACCTTTGGACGAAAGTCGCAAAACTGGCCAAACCTCAGGGACGAAAATGACATTTTACTCTTCATAAAATGATTTAGGAGGTTTTATGCATTAAAGATATACATTGGGCGACTCTTGGCCTGTTTCTTTTCAGTCTAATATTTTTTTACCTGTTTGACTGATTATGGATAAAACATAGCTGCAGTTGACTTAATTACTAGTTAATGGGATTAAGTTGCCATGTGTACCTTAATGGATAATCAATTAATCTTTGTGCTGAAATCATGTCAGGCTTTAAGGAACCCAAGGTCACAAACGATTGATGCAGTTCTTAATCTCCAAGATAAAATGAGTGAACACAATGAGAAAAGGGTTATTACTATTACTACAAGACTTCTTATCCCATCTAGTAAAGTTGGTTGCATAATTGGACAAGGAGGTCAGGTAATCAATGAGATGCGGAGAAGAACAAAAGCAGATATCCGTGTTTTCCTTAAGGAAGAAAAACCGAAGTGTGCTGGTGAAGATGAAGAGCTTGTGCAGGTAATCTGTTTTAAATTTTCTTATCATTAATAATAGAGTAAAATGCCATTTTCGTCTCTGAGGTTTGGCCAGTTTTGCAACTTTCGTCCAAAGGTTTGTTTTCCACATTTAGATTCAAAAAGTTTAAAATCGTGCCATTTTCATCTGACTCGTTAACTCCATCCATTTTTCTTTGTTAAGTCAGAGGTATTACCGTCTTTTTGATAATTTTTTCTATTAAGAGGGTGTTTGGGATTTTGCTTATTTAACTCAAAAAGTGCTTTTTGTTAAAAGTGCTTATTGACTTGTGACGTTAAAAAAAAAAAGGGTTTGGATTAGCTTTTGTGGTTGGAAAAACCAATAAGTTAATAAGTTGTTTTTAAAAAAATGTTTGGCTTGGCTTATTCATGTAAAATGACTAAAAAGAGATTCTTATGTATTAACCTCATTTACTAATTTTACATACAATATTATGTACTTAACAGTTTTTAGACAAAAATTATAATTTAAAAACAAAATTACGAACCAGAAAAAGTTTTATAAAAACCGATCACGAAACCAACCTGATGAACGGTTTAGACGGTTTCGTGGTTTTGAACGGAACCTTAAACACACACAAATTGAGTTCATGAACCACAAAGAAATAAAAGCACTAAATTGAAATCATGAATATAAATGGGATGATAAACACCCCCAATCTCAAAGGAATGATAGGTGTCTGTTTGAGATCTTGAATCTCAATGGAATTTTGTATATGTTACATCGATAAAAGCAAATAAAAATGGAAGGCCAATCAACAAATATCATTCCAAACACACAAAAGCTATTACATCGTTAATAGCAAATCAACAAATATTTGAAAAAGCTTTTTGAGAAATCAACGGAGACCCTATAATTCGCAGCTACGACAACCCAAAATCAGCCTCGATGTTTTTGTTTCTGCAGATAAATTTGGTAACTTTATGTTCAAAAAGCTAAAAGTCATTTAAAAAGCCAGGCTTTTGTGGCTTTTGGAAAACAACTTTTTATCCTTTCTCAAAAAGCCAAAACAAAAAGGACGTTTATCAATCCCAAACACTTTTTTAACTTATTGGCTTTTTGAAAAAGCCCAAAAAGCCAATAAGTCATTTCCAAACTCAATCCCAAACACCCTCTAAACTAAATTCACTATAAGACCATGTGTAGTGGTAATGTGTTATAATGCCCCCACCATGGGGCATTATCCGACACGTGGCGTCCCAGTCAGCGATGGGGCATTATAGCAAAAGTGGCGTAGTGGGGCATTATGCCAATAACCCCATATTATTTTTAATGAAAAAAAAAAGCAAAAGCTTTGTCAAAATACGTGGCAGTCTTTCGTCCATATGTTCAACACACACAAAAGTCAAAGGCTTTGTCAGACAAAGCTCATCTCTGATTGGTTGGTCAAGTTCTTGCATAGCGTTTTAAATAAAACGCCGGAGCCATTTTTTTTCGAAAAAAACGCCCCAAAACGCCTAGTGTAGTGGGGGGAGGGCGTTATAAGGCGTTTTTTTTTAATTTAAAAAAAAAAAAAAACGCCCCACTACACATGGTCTAAGAAATAAAGGTCCACTTCTATTGACTTTATTTCTTGTAGTGTTTTTAGTTTAACAAAAAATGTTTAAAAAGACGGTAATACCGGCCCTGATTTAGCGGAGAAAAATGGATAGAGTTAATGAGTGGGACCAAAATGACAAGATTTTAAACCTTTTGGATCCAGATGCGAAAAAACAAACCTTTGGACAAAAGTCGCAAAACTGGCCAAACCTCAGGGACGAAATCAGTATTTTACTGTTAATAATACCTACGGTTTACCATTTTGACCTTTTCAGGTGTCTGGGAGTTACAATTCTGCTAAAGATGCTGTGTCTGAGATTGCTTTAAGATATAGAGCGAGATGTCTCAGAGATGCAAAGCCTGGAACAGAGCCTTCTTCAGCAGGCCCAATTCCGGGATTCGTGCCGGTAAGAAACTTTATATGCGAAGGACCATCTCCTTTTGGTGTCACACGGGGCGGTCCGTCATTAGGCTATGAACCTTTTCAGGTTAGTTTATTACGCTTCTTCAGTCGAATGAACCTTTTGAGGTTTGTATAACCAAAAATGAACCTTTTATGAAGGGTGGTGGAAGAGAGTATGAACCTCTTAGTTATCCAGCTCCTTCAACAGAATATAGGCCTCATGGTTATCCAGTTCCTCCACGCGCCTCTGGGTAACTTACTGCTCGTTTTATATTACTATATTGATTGATTAATCATCTTGTGTTCTTGTTTACCTGTTGGTTATGTGTTGTTTACATCAATATGTTTTATATTTTAATCAAGATACCCAGGTGCTGTGGACGTGAAGATATCAAACAGTGGACAAGTTTCTGGTTTGGGACCTGGAGTTCACAACATTAATGAGGTCAGTTGGTTCTTTAACTTTCCAATTTTCTAACCTGAACCTTGTGTGTTTTGTTACCATTATTTGAACTTTTGACGTACAATCATACACAGCATAATCCCACTCATAGCAAGGTATTTGTGGGGTCTGGGGAGGGTGTGATGTAGGCAACATAAAAATATAAATAAATAGTAATAAAAAATACAGCTACTCAAAAGGTCTCCCACATCCGAAAAAACAGAAGAGTACTGAAAATAGGCTGAAGCAAGCTATTGATGATAGGAAATAGATGGAAATATATAATAGGTACAAATGACACATCATGTAGACACACAGACAGGCGGTCACATGCACAAGACACTAAAATAATAAACTGAACAACTAATCTCCTAAGGCAAGCTCTTAATACAAATTCGTAACCTCTTCCTAAAAGTGATTAACCTTAATCCTACGTCTCCATGATGTCCTTAGAAAGGTGCAAGTCTAGCAGATCTTGCCTAATCCGCTTATCCCAATTCAATTTAGGTTTGCCTCTACTCCTTCTCCTCCCCCCTCAATGAGAGTTTCCATGGTTATAACATGGTGGTTTCTTGTTTCGTCCTGACATGCCCAAACTATCTCAAGCTCTTATCCTTTATCTTATCTGATATACAAGCCACCCCTAATCTTTCCCCAAAAACCTCATTTCGTATCCTTTCCGACCCAAATTGATATCGGAAGAGTGGATTAGGCAGGATTTGCTTGAGTTGCACCTCTCTGAGGACATGGTTTAGGATAGGAGGTCTTGGATACGTAGAATTAAGGTTAAGGACTTTTGGGGGAGGGTACATTCTTCATGCCTTAGTTTTGTTTTGGGGACCTATGGCTCCATGCACCTTAGGTGTGGACTTTGCATGTCTATGTGTTGTGTATCATGTTATATTTGTTTTGATTTTTACTATGTTATTCTTTCACCACTCTTTTTTGTTATTAGTAGCTTTCTATTTCTATATTTAGTTTTGTTTGTTTGTCTGCCATCTGTTTGGAGCCAAGGGTCTCTCTGGAAGCGGCCTCTCTATCACTAGGGATGGAGGTAGGGTTTGCCTACATCCCACCCTCCCCAGACCTTACAATAGCTTTGCTATTTGTGGGATTTACTCGGCATGGTTGTTGTTGGAGTATCTTTTCCAACTTGGGGGGCCTAGGCACAAAAAAAAAACGAGGGATTGAGAAAAAGAAGCGCACAATGAAAAAAATATTATGTATTAGAAAAATAGTAATATTCTTCAAATAAAATAAACAAAATATAACATTTAATGTCATCTATTTAGTACCAAAAGTTCTAAAACATTAGTCTATTGGTGTGGAAAAGTAGTTTCCTTGGATAAAAGTAGAAATTTGCCTGGAATCTTGCTGGAATTTAGAGAATTTGGCTGAAAACTCTTCGGGATCTAGGAATCGCGTCGGAATCTATGTGTGAACCATCACTTAGTGAATTTGCTTGACTTAAAGCGCAATTGCCTCGCCTCGCTTGAAAAAATGGGCCTAGGCATAAGAGGCGATGGCTTTTAACAACTATGGTGGGCCCACACATCCACCTGGGCATCCACATCTCTCTACCTCTTAGCTTACTCGCATGTGTCTTTTTGATTGCCTAACAAAAGGTTTCGTATAGCAAAGCATGCCTTGTTGTTACCGCATAAAAATTCCACTTTCATTTAGCTGGGAACCTCTTGTCGCACAATTCCCTAGAGGCTGCTCTCTACCTCGCTTGAAAAAATGGGCCTAGGCATAAGAGGCGATGGCTTTTAACAACTATGGTGGGCCCACACATCCACCTGGGCATCCACATCTCTCTACCTCTTAGCTTACTCGCCTGTGTCTTTTTGATTGCCTAACAAAAGGTTTCGTATAGCAAAGCATGCCTTGTTGTTACCGCATAAAAATTCCACTTTCATTTAGCTGGGAACCTCTTGTCGCACAATCCCCTAGAGGCTGCTCTCTACCTACACCATCTAACCTGAACGCAATGGGCTATGTCACTATGTATTTCCCCATCTATCTATACGATGATCCAACATACTTGAACTTAGTTGCTTACGAACTAACTGGCCTTCAACGGTGATCCGAGTGTCGTCATCGTCTGCAACGCTAAAATCAGTATAAAGGTACTCTATTTTAGAGCAACTAATCCTTAAACCTTTGCTCTTTAAAGCTGCTTGCTGCTTTTCTAACTGATCAATGTCGTAAGGTCGGTCAAAAATATAATTAAAAAGTGTCTTAATCACCTTGACTAGTAAAGAGCAAGTAGTGTGTCGAATCCACGGGGAATTAGTGGAAAGTGTTAAAGTTCATTGCTTTTAGTAGTTATCCAATTCTAAACTATTTGTTTTTTGCTAACTGAGAGAATTGTTGTGAAAACGAATTTAATTATTGTAGTTGTAAACAATTGTGAGAAAACGGACCAATCTCCGGGTTTTCAGGTTGTGAAGAAAGTCGGGTAACCTAATTACTACCAAGTGGAAATCACAGACATGATTTGTTAACCTGCTTGTTTTTATACATAACTAACCGATAATATATTTGGTTGCAATGATCCACGATCGAAACCGAAAAATTGATTCAACTGAATAGTAACCTAGTTAATTACCAATCCTAGATTTCATAAACACAATCAAATTCACTGGTTAAAGGTTAAAGAACAATGACAACTTAGAATTTAATTCCAATTGTTGATGACAAACCAAATAACTGATGAACAAGTGTGCATACGATAATCCAACTGTTTAATCAAAAACAGGTAAACATCAAGATAAACTAACCAAATGATTAGACAAATCTCAATCCAAAAGTATGTAAATACGGGTTAACCGCTTCCTAACACAAACCCTTGCCCGGAGATGATCATGGGTGGTCTAGCCGCTCATCATGGTGAAACAATCTTCAAATACAATTGATTTGGTGGAAATTATGATGTTGAGAGATGAAAGATTGCCCAAAGATGTGTTACTAGCTCCCAAAAGTCGTCCCTCCGTGTTGAATGATCAATGTTTAGGGTTTGAAAACCCTATTATACATCTCACAAAAGTCAACGCACGAAACCCCGTATATCCCGCCGTAGCCTACGGCTGAGGAGCCGTAGGTTACGGTTCCCATGTTCTAACTTTGCCTTCAACACCAAGCCAAGCCGTAAGCTACGGTGCTTCATCTGTAGCTTACGCCGTGATCCTCATTTTCATCTTTTGCTTCATTTCAACTTTCACAATATGACTAGGAAGCCCCCGGACTTTATTCTTTCATGTTTTCTTGCACTTCCAAGTTATTTTTCAACCCGAAACAACTCCCGATCAACGTGATGTACCTTGATTATCATCCTTGGGTGTTCCGCTCCATCACCAAGCACTCTAACTTCACCGATTTAAGCAATTAACTTGCAAAACCACAATCTCTCGTAGTTATCACATTCAAAGCATGCAATTACCTAAAACGCAATAAAAACCATGATATAAACACATTAAGGCTCGGGTTTCACCCTCTCCATCACTAACTTCGCATTCAGGCTCGTTTACTTTTTGCAACTAATACAATATCATCCGCAAAAAGCATGCACCATGGATTAATACCATTCTCTCAAAAAATGTAAGAACCCATTAAGACCCCCCGTAGTGGGGCGTTTTAAAAAATAAAAAATAAAAAAAAACGCCGAAACACGCCCCCCACCCATTACACCCGGGCGTTTTTTAAAAAAAAAATTCAAAAAATTGATTCTGGCGTTTTTAAAATAACGCTGAAGTGGTCCAACTGAAAATTGCATCTGGCCAATGGGAGTGGTCCAACTGTAAGTTTCATTTTCTTTTTTTTTTTAATCCTTTTCTCTATAAAAAAATAATTGTTTAATGATTGGAAGGGGCGTTATTGGGCATTATTCCCACTACGCCACTTTTACAATAACGCCCAATAATGCCCCCATGCTGACTGGACTGCCACATGGCAGAAAACGCCCCATGGTGGGGGCATTATTGATAAAACCACTACGCATGGTCTAATAGCAGTGTATTGTAGCTGTTTAATACCAGTCTCTCAAAAATTTAATGAAGTAAGAGTTAAACTTTCTTTTGGAAAACTTGCATGATAGCCAAAAAAACATACATGCCGAAAGAATGATATGATCTTCAGTTTCACTTGGAAAACTTTTGAACCTATGTCCTCATTTACTATTATTATACCAATTAAAATCGTAATATGAAAACCCAGTTTGAATCAAATTTTCAAGCTTTGTTGCCTGATTTCAATATGTGTTGTTCATCAGATATGTATTTTGGGGGTTGGTATGTTGCTTTGTAATACAATTATTATATTTGCAATAATAAGATCTAGCATATTAAGAATTTAAATTATACCAATTAAATGCTGACACTTGTAGACAAGGAAAAGAGAATAACAGTCACCTTTTAGTCAGTTTATAGGTAAGATATTGCTATATATATATAATATATACGTGAAAAAGTTGGAAGCCCGATATGTTACTATATCTGCGAAATTTTATAGCTGGTTGTTTGAAATTTGAATCAGGAATTGATGTATACATGTTCTTATCTAATGCAATTCCGTTATGGAAGGGTAAACGGCCAGATGATTCACTTCTATAGTAAAGTGATCAAAACTCATTTTACTTGATGAAAATAAGTTTAAAAATGATCAATTATTGTGATATGTAGGTTCCAGGAACAGCGCTAAAACCGCAAGATCCGTATGCTGTTGGTGCGGAACCCGCTTCTGATATACTTGGTCCTAATGCTATCCATGGTGTCAATGTTTACCAAGGATATGGTGGTTCGAGCATGCAAAACCATCCTCTAAGTGCCACATACAATAACTACGGTACTCAGCTAGGTCCCTTTCCAGATATGAACTCTTCTTCACACACATCATATCCCACCACCACCCCCACCGCCACCATCGCCGCCGCCGCCGCTGCTATTACCAACCTTCATCAACCACCCTACCCCCCTCAACAAGGCAGTTATCCGGAAAGTTCTTATCAGTACGGACACTAAGTTTGGGCCATTCTTGTACCATGATCGACAAAACTATTTACAAGACACCCGATGTCAGAACTATTGTTGACTGCCTTTTTAGAAATGTGACCAGAGATAAATTTTATGGTTTGGCACAACCGTGACCATGTTCTTGCCTAGAAAATGAACGACATGTCTTGTTATCATTTGACTAAGATGAGACTTATGGTTAGGTGCCTTGACATGTTATTTTCAGCCTTACTTAAATGATGTCCACAAACCTAGGTTTGAATTAGTGGTGTATATGAGCCACAGCCCACAAGAGCTTTGGCTCGTGAAATTGTTTTTCGTAGGGTTGGGATTGACTTGTGATTTATCGTGTCTGAAAAGCTTAGGCTCAAGCGTGTGGCTTGTATAGCTGCATGTGTCCAGAATGTTTTTAACATATATGGTCTTGACATTAGGGACTTGGCTTGGTTTACGGGCTTACATAGAACTGAAAACAGTCTGGTTGAATAAAATTAAAAGTATGGTATTCCTAACAAGTTAACTCTAATTACGGCCTTACATAGGCTTGGCTAGTTACAATTAGAGCTCACTTGTATTTGTAAGCCTGTAAACCGAACCAAGTCTCCAGAATCAGGACCATATATGTTGAACCTTCTGGCCACATGCATGTTAAGGCCAGAAAAAAAGGGCTTACATACATAGAACTAAAAGCAGACCATGAATAAAACCAAAAGATATCAATTTTAAAAAAGAAGTTACAATTAGAGTGAGGAACCGAATAATCTCATGTGTTTTAACGGGGCAGATCATGAGATCCGTCAGTTATCAAGTATAATGGTGTAGGATGAATGCTTTTGTTCTTCCACTCATGTCACATATTTCGTTTGCAGCGTTCTAAGAGTTGCCCCTTTAGGACTGTTTACGCATCCATCCAGACATTAAGCATTATTTTGCATGTACTTGTAGATCGGTTGTAGATTCTTTTGTTTTAAAAGAAATTTGATCTTTCTTACTTCTCTAAGACTTGCAATGATACACTGTGTCTAGATTCGAGTTCTAAAAACATATTTGCGTGTTAAATGGGATCATAAACCAGCCAACACGTCTAAATTTCAAGTTCTAAAAACATGTTTGCGTGTTAAATGGGATCATAAACCAACCAACCCGTCTAAACAGAAGCAAATTGGCCCGTGCAGCTGGTTTGATGGTTTAATGGGTCGGTCCACATTTGGCGTTGGCTTTTTAAGGCGCAATTTAGAATTGGTCGGGTAAATTGAACTCGCCACCCTCTTTTTAAAATTCATAATAGTATATTAATGAGCCATCCTTATTATTTAAAGTTTTTATGGATTAGGATCAAATACAAAGGATCCTAATTGTAAGAAGTGTAAGAAGGATTTATAGAGTGACAAGTGTCCAATTACCTAAAACTAAACCCACTACACAAAAAAACTCCACTACAAAAAAAAAAAAAACCTTAAACAACCACCACAAAAAAAAAAAAAACCTTAAACCCCACTACAAAAAAAAAAAAAAAAAAAAAACCCTTAGATTTTTTTAGGTTTTTTTTTTTTTTTTGGGGGGGGGGGGGGGGGGGGGGGGGGGGTAGGTTTTTGGGGGGTGGGGGTAGGTTTTTTGGGGGTTTTTTTGGTGAGGTTTTTGGTGGTGATGTAGTGGGTTTAGTTTTAGGTTATTGGACACTTGTCACTCTATAAATCCTTCTTACACTTCTTACAATTAGAAGCCTTTATAGAATAACTTGACCCAAGTTTTTATATATACTTAGATTTTAATAACTGTTATTTTTTTAAAATTATGATTTAAAGTTTTCATATATACTAAGATTTTAATAACTGTTATTTTAAAAAAAAAATGGTTTAATTTATTAAAGTGGCTTAACGATTTGGCTTGTCTGGCAGTTCCAACTTCCAACCACTTCGCTTGTATTTAATTTGTCTTTATTCAAATATATTAGAGTAAACCTCAATTTTCGTCCCGGTGGTTTGCTGATTTTAACACTCTAAGTCCGATAGTTAACAAAGTGCATTTATCATCCATTAGTTTTCTGATTTTAACAGTTTCAGTCCACACTAGTGTTAGATTTTAACAGTTTCAGTCCACACCAGTGTTAGTGGTGTGGACTGCAACTGTTAAAATCAGCAAACTAATGAACTGAAACTGTTAAAATCAGCAAACTAATAGACGATAAATGCAATTTTTAAACTATTGGACTGAGAGTGTTAAAATAAGCAAACCACAGGGACGAAAATTGAGGTTTACTCAATATATTAAATGGTTCTCGTTGCTCTCATCATATTATTGGTTTTGAAATGACATTTCTCAATGGTTTTGGCGGTAGTTTGGTTGTGTCAACACCTGTTTTGGCGGTAGTTGTGGTGGCGTTCGCAACGGTGGTGAAGGACTCAAGGTTGTGTTGGTTTGGACGACGATTGGGATGACGGTGGTGTTGCGTGTTGTCGGCATGGATGTTGGTAACGATGGTGGAATGCCACCGATAGGGGTGGCAACAAACAATGGGTGTGGGTGTTACCAATTTGATGATATCCTAACAAAATGAAATGGTAATGATCCATTAAGAAATGGTAATAAGGGTAAATTACCTTTTTAGTTCCTGTGTTTTAATGGTTTTAACTACTTGAGTTCAAAATCAAAATGTTTAACGCTCTGAGTCCCTATAGCCACTTTTCTTAACCATTTGAGTATAAATTTCTAACACCATCCACCAAGTCTGTTAACTATGAGGGTAATTTGATTATTTACACACAAAGTACAAGTCTTATATGCACATGAGTACAAGGAACAAGTCTTTAATGCATAAATTTTTAATATAATATATATATAAAAATAAATTACATATATATATAATAAAACACACATTCCAGCACACCCACGTACACACACTCTCTCTTACACACTCTTCTCTCTCTATAAACACCACCGCACCGTCACCATCACCACCATTGCCACCACCATCGCACTACCGCCACCTCCAAACACCCCCCACCACCATCCCACTACCTCCACCACCACTACCTCTAGACATTCTACAACCACCCTCCACCACCACACCACCACCACTGCATCATCCCCACCACCACCATCCCACTGAAACCCCAACACCACCATCCAACTGCCGCCACCTCTGAACAACCACCAACACCACCATCCTCTCAAAACCCCAACAAACACCTGTTCGACGAAATGCCCTGCAACAAAAAAAACAGTTTTTTTTGTTCAACTTATGAATTTCAACCGACCCACTGTTTCAAGATGTGTAAAACATGAAAAGCCCTAAAAATGGAGTTATAAATTGGGTGAATTTGATGGTGGGTTTGTATAGGGTTTTACCTTGTTAGAGATGATGTCGTTGGAGATGAATGAGGAGTGAAAGATGGAATTGAAGTGGGTTTAGGAGATGTGGTTCTCATGGATCTAAGATTGTTGAAGCTGGTTTACAGATTGAGCGGTATCGAGACGCCGTTGATGATGATGATTGTGAAATGTTTTCGAGGGTTTGTTACTTGTAGTGGTAGGTTGATCTGTTGTAGTAGGGTTTTGGTGCCGCCATTGATGGTGAGCTTGAGCTTTGTGAGAGATAACTTAACCCCCCCCCCCCCCCCCCCCTCTCCCATTCTACTGTGGGTTTTGGTGGTGTAGTGTAGATGATGGGAGGATGGAGGTGGTTTAGAGAGAGAGAGAAATATGAGAGAGAAAGTTGCAGATTTGTTTTCGAGAGAGATAGAGACAAGGAGAGAGATGTATAAAGAGAGAGAGAGAGAAAAATCTAAATAAAGTATTTTATTTTTTAATTATAGGGGTAATTTGGTCATTTAACAAAACTTAACAACAGAATTCTAACTATGTTAGAAATTTGGACTCCAATGGTTAAGAAAAGTGGCTATAGGGACTTAGGGCGTTAAACATTTTGATTTTGGACTCAGGTGGTTAAAACTACTAAAACACAAGACTCAAAAAGTAATTTACCCGGGTAATAATCTATTTCATTCATTTTGTCCATTCCATTATCTAATTCATTCCATTACCTCATGTAGGGATGAGCATTTGGTACCGGGTACCGGTATCGAACCGTACTGGGTATATTCGGTACCGGTACCCACTTTCTCCATTTTTCGGTACCGGTATTTACGGATAAAACACCGGTAAGTACCGAACTGGTATATTCGGTACCGGTATCCACTTTTCTTGTTTTTCGGTACCGAATGGGTACCGTGGTCATCCCTAACCTCATGTTAAGTTTAGGCAAAATGTAATAAAATCCTGGGCCAAACATGTCTCTTCACATGGTCCAAGACGTTCAAGGAGGACCTCCATGAAGAAAGAGAACGCTGATCGCAACGCCTTTGACGGATTGTAGCTGGAGTAATCGACCAGGTGGATGGAGCTAGGTTGTATTTGTTTCTTGTGATGATTCTTTTATCAAGACTTTGATGCATCGACTTTTGATGATTCATACAAAACGAGTGCTTAAAAAATAATTAAAAGTATGATTCTTTTTTATAAGTGTTTTTTAATCAAACTTAATAAATTAACATTCCTCTTGTCCCATTGCAATAATCAATTAATTACGACTTGTAAGCTACAATATAACTTTTACAAATATTTCCAAAACAACGGTGCCGTAAGTCATTGAAACCATGGCAGCAAACCATGGTGGTTGGTCAAAAGATTTGAAAAGGAAAATCAAAATCCACACACAAGCATATAGCCTCAAACCTCTATTCGTACAGATACACATGTTCTCTCACCTGGTCGTGCGTAAACGAATCTGACACACACACTCACTCTATCAAAAATATTATACATCTATGGTAAATTTTCAGCCTCCTGAAGGCGGTGTTGACCTGACAAGTCCTCGTCTTGTTCACGTTCATCCTTTTCCAATTCATCATAACTATGATTCGGAGCTGACCCTTTTTCCTCATGCCCGGATCCAGAAACAGAATGTTGACCTGAAATATCATCATCTTGTTCGTTCTCCCCCTTCTCTGGTGCGGCATTATGACTATGAGTTGACCCTTGTTCTTCATTCACGTCCTCTAGTGAAGCATTATCGAGAGTTGTTGATCCTTTTTCTTCATTCCCATCTTTTTCT
The DNA here is from genome assembly GCA_030545235.1 of Helianthus tuberosus. NCBI lineage: Eukaryota > Viridiplantae > Streptophyta > Magnoliopsida > Asterales > Asteraceae > Helianthus > Helianthus tuberosus. The sequence goes on from CM060399.1 coordinate 185,137,363, forward strand.
TCATTCATGTCCTCCTCCAATGCAGCATTACTGTGATCTGATCCTTTTACTTCATTCCCATCTTTTTCTTCATTCATGTCCTCCAATGCAGCATTACTGTAATCTGATCCTTTTTCTTCATTCTCATCCTTCTCAGATGCAGAATTACCATGAGTTGACTTTTCATCATTCCCGTTATTGTCAGATGCAGGATTACTGTGAGTACTCGACCCTTTTTCTTCATTCCCGTCCCGGTCAGATGCAGCGTTACCCTGAGTACCTGACCCTTTATCTTCATTCGCGTCCCGGTCAGATGCAGCGTTACTGTGAGTACTTGACCCTTTTTCTTCATTCCGATCCTCGTCAGATGCGTCATTACTATGAGTTGACCTTTTTTCTTCAATTTCATTACCAGATTGAGAAGTAGAAGATGAAGATTTGGAGCTTTCTTCAGCCATATCGATTAGCACTCTATCGATATGGCTTAATATATCTCCATCCGACTCATCTTCTTCTTCCTCTTCCTCTTCTACTTCCACTTCATCCCCACCGCTTGATTTATCGCTATACTCTTCTCTAGAATATTCATCCGAATCGTCATTTTCATCACTCGGGGTTTTTTCATCTTCATCCTCATTACCAGCGTTATTATATTGATACGCACGGTCTTGGTTAAAATCAAGATGCAAACTTTCTGTGAAGGTAGTTTCGTCTTCTTCGCTGGTGCTCGTACTCGAGCTCGAGCTCTTAGCCATGTCATCTGAGTTTGATTTATTAGGTTGGTTTGTCGATGCGGGAAAAGACTGGAAAGTGTCCCAGTCGTCATCATCATTGTCTGCTTCATCTTCGTTAGCATGGTCGTTGACTTTCGTGGCGGTTGATGGAGGTGGAATTTCTTCTCTTTGCGATGGCATCTTGATCACCAAAGGTGGTTGAGATGATTTAGGCGCGCTTGAAATCTGTTCTTGTGTTACAGACGCGCGTATTACATCCTGAAAGTGCAAAAATTGTTTCTCAGGATAAAATAAGTTTTGACATGACTCGTTTTATAAAACATGAGCCAAATAGAATTTCACAAAATAATTCAAGTATTCATCTAATTATTCCTGTAAATGAACCGAATGAACACGAACAGAGGCATGTTCGTGTTCGTTCGGTTAACTTTAACCGAACACGAACATATAATCGAACAGATTTTTTTGTATTATTAAGGAAAAGGTCATGTTCGTGTCCGTTTATGTTTGTTCGTTTAAAACCTAAACGAAGAGTTCACGAACAAAAACAAACACACTTAAACGAACATAATTTAACAAACAATAAACAACACAAATGAACAAACATAAAGTAATTTTTTATATAAATCAGTGATTAATTACGATAAATTCCATTGGAAAACCCATTTTTATTACTAGAAAACCCAATTAACAATTACTTATATTTATACAAGTAGTAGAAAGTTCCCTTTGATGTTTAATATTTATATACATATAACCACTTATATATTTAAATTGAAACGAACATAAATGAACGAACACAAACACATTCACGAACATAAATGAACGAACAAAACGTGTGTTCATGTTCGTTCGTTTAATTAAATGATCTAAATTTGATACTGAAAGAGGATCACCTGTAGTTTCTGCCTCCGTGTAACAGGCATTGATAATAAAGCATCCTTGAAGAAGACTGCAGATGTTGGACTATGAGCAAGTTGAGAAACAAGTCTCATAGATGCAGTTCTTAATTCTTTGACTTCCTGTAATTAATATGCATCAAATGGGATAATCCAAAAAACATTATCAAAACTAATACGAAAACAAAATAAAAAGCTTCAGCCTTTTAATGTTATCACCTGAGAGAAATCGTTTTCTGAAGCTAAAAGAACCATGACAATTGCTTCAAGAAGAAGGCTCATTAAACTTCTCTGAGAATCTGCTGCTTTAGAGGATGTATGCAAAAGCATCAAGATTTTCAAACAATCTCCAGCAACGGTTACCGCTTCCCTTTTAACAGGTTTCTGTATAACCATTTTCAAAATTACGAAAACCGAAGGTGGAAACAAGAAGAAGATTCAACCGGAATAATACCTTCAACACTTGCTTGATCACTCCAAAAATATCGCTAAGAAGCTCCCCGATAAAGAATGTTAGAAATGTGTTGCTTTCAGTATTGGAATCTCGTATTACACCAATTAGTGTTTGCAAGGTGACGGCCTGAACCTACACATAAATAAAAAATCGATATCAGATGTCTTATCTGTGGTTGTTGGCCTAAAGGTGTTGAATATTTTTACCTGTATGTGTTGATCATTAAGAACCTCATGGAAAGAATTGGTGCATTGGCATAGCATGCTGTAGAATACGGGTTTACTCTCTTGATTATCTCCAATAAGTTCAATTTCATAAATTAATTTAGCAAATGTGATAATCTGCTCAAGAGAGAAAACAAGCTTCTTTTGTGATAATTGTGATGAGTTTGTCATCTTGTCGTCCAACGAATGGATTCTCTTGACACAGTTGTTGCTTAGATTAATGTTTATATTAAGACAAGCGTTGGTCATAGTCCTTAAATAGCAAAGATCATCATCATCCAGCGTAGGTTTTTCTGCCAAACAAGACTCAGTCAGATATATATTCATACATAAAATGATACACTGCAATAGGTTTTAAAAACTGCGTATTAAATAAAGAGTGAATTGCATTTTACATCCTTTAAGTTTGAGTAATATGACCACTATACCCCCATGTGAGTGGCCCATGTTAAGAGCTAACATAAAAATTAACTGGGTTAGGGCAAAAGGACACCGCATGATGAGAAACCGTAACATAAAGGACATCAAGTGTAATTTTATTAGTTAAAGGACAGTGCCTGCAATTTTGCTCAAAATTAAAGGACGTAAAATGTAATTTACTCTTAAATAAAATACTTAAGACCCACCATTAAGGAGCTTTTTCAGCATGGCAACAAGAGATTGAACATAATTAACAGGTTTCAACAAAAACGCATCATTTGAAGCTTCTCCAATGCATTTATATCCAATAATCAGAAACGGCAATGCTAGTTGTACTTGATTCTGTACACAAACAATAAGAAACAGATAGCATATATTAAAAGAAATATCCATATGTGGTTGATTATGGAAACAGTTTTTTTAACATCTGAACCAAATAAAGCGGGTTACCTTGGGTTCTAGACGCATCAAAAGATTTGTTGCAGTCGTAAAAGATAGAGTTATTTTATCCTCCCAGTTGGAGTGACTGGATGGAGATACATTCGCACTGACACAAAGCAATATAATATTATAAAAATGTTAATACAGAATTATGGTTATAATTATATTATATATATAACAATTACAAGTTACATGAACAGTAACTTGCAATTGTCTTTTGTTTTTTTTTTTTTTTTGTGTGTCTTGTATTTATTATAGTTTTACCATTTAAGTTTCAGTATTAACACTTACAATTCTTTAACTTTTTAATACTTTGTAATCAAGTTTTACGTTTTTATATTTATGTACGTGTAGGTATAAATTCAACTTGATATATGTTTCGACGTAATTTTTTTCTAGAAATGAGTTGGATCAAATATCATTTGTTCTTATGCTTATTATTATGTACATTTTCAGTTGATCTATATTTTGTCTTGAATTTAATTTTTTTCCCGGAAATGAGTCTATTCATATATAGTACGCTTTCGTCCTTATTATGTACGCTTTCAGTTGATCTACATTTTGACGTGACTTTGTTCGGAAACGAGTCGGGTCAAATATAACACGTTTTCATTAGCTGGTATAAAACTATAAATTCAAGTCACTTTACGTTTCGACACCACAGCAACGCGTCGTACCATTCTTTTAAAAAACACTATTTATTTACGTGCATATTTAATTCCTTTTCTACTTTTTTTCTTTCTAAATCTCAAACATATCAATGCAATGATCTAATTTTACTAAGACTTTATATTTTGGGTTTTGTTCTTACGATTTCTATAGCGAGCGTCATTACGATAACGAACCGAACATATATTTATCGAATTCCCGCAGCAACGCGCGGGTAATCTTGCTAGTTTGATTACATAAGTAGTCCTGAAAATAAGTAGAGGGCAAAGAGTTTGTTGGTTTGAGTTACCTTTGTAGAAACTTGAACATGAAGGACATACAAAGTTCGGCAGCTTGGTATGCAAAATCTTCAGTTTCAAAGAAATCTTTAGGGCAGTTCTGAACAATCTGTAGAAGAAGCATGCAAGAAACTTTCATCGCCAATACACGTATAAAGATTACAACGCCATAAGTTTAAACATAACATTTATGATTTACCTGTGATAGAACTGAGATTGAATGACTATCCAATATATCCTCCATGTAAATGTAGTATGAGAAAACCTATATTCATAAAGTTTAACCTTTGTTACAAAAGAGGAACTCAAATAACTGATGGCACCAATGCCCACAAACAGATAGCAGAAGCATGAAAAAGGAGTAAAAACACTTAATAAAAAGAGTAAAATGTCATTTTCGTCCCTGAGGTTTGGCCAGTTTTGCGACTTTCGTCCAAAAGTTTGTTTTCCGCATCTGAATCCAAAATGTTTGAAATCTTGCCATTTTCATCCGGCTCGTTAACTCCATCCATTTTCTCCGTTAAGTCGGAGGTATTTTCGTCTTTTTTGTTTACTTAAAGGGCAATTTGGTCTTTTTCAAGGGTATTCAGTCTTTTTCAAGGGTATTCAGTCTTTTTACATAAAGTGAAAAAGACCGAATTGCCCTTTAAGTTAACAAAAAAGACATAAATACCCTTGAGGCCTTGACTTAACAGGGAAAATTGGATAGAGTTAACGAGCCGGATGAAAATAGCAAGATTTTAAAACTTTTAGATCCAGATACAAAAAACAACAAACCTTTGGATGAAAGTCGCAAAACCAGGCCAAACCTCAGGGACGAAAATGGCATTTTACTCTAATAAATATTTTAAAATCACCTGCAGCAATTCCCGACATAAATCGAGGGTAAGAAATCTAGTCGTGAAGAACTTTTCTGCAGAAAGAAACCCGAAAACTGGCAAAATGATTTCATAGAACTTCATAGCTTTCGAGTGCGTGTCAGCAACTGGCGAGTCACTGCCAAAGTTGGATTTTACATTATCCAATGGGATAATGGTTTCATCAGGAGTAGCGTGCTGTCCCTGAAAGAGAACAAGTAAAGAAAAGCTCCATAGAAACTGATAATCTTGTTGTTTCAGTTCCACCATATTGTATCCCGAGAAAAAGACACTTTTGGACGCGTTGTCTGCTGTTTTAGAAGATTCACTCTCCTCCCCATCCACCGGAACCGCATCAAGAGAAACTGCTTGCAAGATAAAAGGCCAGGATTCTTCTAAACATTGTTTTAACTTTTTGGCAACCAGAGAGGACTGAATTCCATCAAGAAATGGTTTCCACTGGAAAAAGAAGACAGAAAGTTTAAATGTAATGTGCGCACGGTTGGTTCAAACAATATGAAGTGTGTATTTTTATATATAGATACATGGCTTACATGTATATGAGGACGTGTGCGGAAGCATACGTAACTGTAATCCTTTAACAGAGATAGCCAGTACTTGCCCAACGTATTTGAAGTTTTTGAGAATAATGGTAGTAGTCCAAGATACTCCTCTGGGATGCTGTGCTGTCTCCTCAAGAATGTGTATGTATAACATTTGAGAGACGCATGAGCAGTTAGAAGTCTTATCTTGATCTACAAAAAAAAAAAAGACGAGAGTTTACAATAGAAAGAAAACTGAATAAATATATATAGAACTAAGCAAGAAAGCATATAAAAAGATAAAGAGTAAAATGCCATTTTCGTCCCGGACGATTGGCCAGTTTTATGACTTTCGTCCAAAGGTTTGTTTTTCCGCGCATTTGGATCCAAAAGGTTTGAAATCTTGCCATTTTCATCCAGCTCGTTAACTCCATCCATTTTTCTACGTTAAGTCAGGGGTATTTTCATCTTTTTGTTAACTTAAAGGGCAATTCGGTCTTTTTCACTTTATGTACAAGCATTTAAAATACCCTGATCGAGTTGCCCTTTAAGTTAACAAAAAGACGAAAATACCCTGACTTAACGGAGAAAAATAGATTGAGTTAATGAGCTGGATGAAAATGGCAAGATTTCAAACCTTTTGGATCCAGATACGGAAATACAAATCCTTGGACGAAAGTCGCAAAACTGACCAAACCTTCAAGGACGAAAATGGCATTTTACTCTAAGATAAATCTAAGTGGAGGGAAAGGTATACCTTGCATGAAACCCATTCAGCAAAGGACGGGTAATAAAGGTCTTTAAAGTCCTCAAGAGGTTGAGAAAGCAGTGCAAATATTCGTTTAACTGCTAGCTGATCGCCACTGATCACACCACTTGTCAATATCTGCAAAATCATCAATCTTTTACCCTCACAAAAACCAGTTTGTCACAGAACGAACTAGAATATGTTTGTGTGTTGAACCTTAGAAGCCAGCAGTAAACCTGCTTCCAAGAGAATAGGTCCAGATGATGCGTCCAGTGCTGTACGAACAGCAGAAACAAGCTGGGCCTGAAATGTTAAATCATATTCGGTTTTAATGTTTTATAGTGAGTAGTAAGGTAGATAGCAGCAGATTTAACAATACTCAGCAACATACCTGGTTCTGTTCCAATAATAAATGTCCAGGGAGCTCAGGGTCTGGTAACTTGCCAAACTGAAAATCATATACAATAAAATATTAAATTCCAGTAATTATTCACTGGAAATTTTTATGCCTAACAGTAATTAGTGTTGTACAACAAGATTATTTTAATTAGATCACAGATATATACCTTGTCCAGAATAGTACTTAGGAGCCTGACACCAATTGGCCGCATGTTTTCAAATTGAATTGTGCTTATCTGAGTAATATTATAATCATGAATTATTATAGTGGCAACATGTGGTTCCAAATGATATTATAATTAAGTTGATTTTGGTCATCACCTGATAAGCAAGAGATATGAGCTCTTGAACCTGAAGGACTAACCAGTCACCAGATATCAGCTCATTGGCTGGCTGGCTTCTTGCTAACGATAGGTCAAAGTGCGCAGGATTTTGGCCAACTGCATCTGGTACAAGACTCAAGCACCTGGTTCCAAAAATATTATCTTTGCATATGCATAAAGAACGAAACTACAAATGATGCATGACAAGGAAGCTAAATATTAAGCATAAACGTGTTCTGATTAGGCATAGGTTCACATACTCTGAAGCAAATACTCTTGTTCGATATCTAAGGTGCTTGTCTCTGGCAGAATCAGGTAATCCTTCAGAGTTAGAAACCATGTTCTCATCATCTTCTCCATATGATGTGTCCCCACCAACGCCACTAGCAGAATCATCTTCCAATTCTTTATTCGTTCTAATATTTCCACTTGATGTAGCAAGAACCTGGATTAAGATTTCAACGTTCAAGAGTCAAATTTTCCTTTTGAGCTTCAGTTTTTTTACGCTTTTCAAAAGTAGATGGTGCATGTACATAAAATCAGAATAGTACATAACGATTAAAACAATATTGATTACCAAGGTACAAAAAAGATATTAATAAGAAGCATTTTATACTGAGCCTTCATATCACCAAAACAGAAAATATGGAATGAGAGTGGTGTACCAAGTTACGGCATATTGATAGCCACCTAGATGGAAATGATGGGCATGATGCATAGAGCAATCGCATAATTGTGCTTTTCACCAAACTCCCAATCCTACGGAAACAAAAGGAAAGTTTAAAAGTCAGGCATTAAAAGAAAATACATTGAATACCTGCAGAAAGATTAGAATGCTACTATCTTATGACAAATATGTTGCAGACTGTTTATACTTACTTCAGTAAAGGGGGAAACAGTGGTTTATGTAGGGAGCATCATAGAACATATTTAACAAGTATATGAAAATAGTCAAAATACCACTACAGTCAAGCTGAACATTTGCCACTATTGGCTATATAATATTCTCAAATATTGGAGTAAAAACAGGGTCAGAAATTATAAGATAAGTATAATGTCATAACAGCTAATCATGTAATCCACTAAATAATTTTTAATAATAACTAAAACACCTAGGTGCTATTGTCCAAAATTGATCCACGTAATCGCCCTGCTCGAACATTTACAAAAAAAAAAAAAAGATGGTGACGCAATATAGAAAAAAACATCTGAAGCAAATAAATCAGTTTTAGACCGATAAACAGGTCACCTTTTATCAGCCACAGAAATAGAAAAGGCCCATAAATAATGTGATCCACAATCGTTTCATCTTCACATAAACCTGCTAATGAACTTTAAGATGACATAAGAATGAAAGGACACATACTCATCGTCAGTTTCTTCATCTAGCATGTGGAACAAGTTTTCTTCTATTCGTTCATCAATAATGGAATCCTGCAAGTAGTCCCATCAGTTAGTTGACATGATAAGCAGATAAGAACTAAGTTAATGATTCTAACATAGACAATAATGAAAATTAGAGAAGGTACCGTATAACAATTTGCATGCTCACATTTTGAACTGGTACTTAAAAAAAATACAGTATAGAAGCAACCATTGATTCTAATTAAATTAAGGAAATAGCTTATTATTTGGAAAATCGGGATGTAAGATATTCTGTTGTAATATAGTTTAAACCATTATGAAGACAACGCTTATGCACACAAGTTTGCATGTAATTAAGAGAAGCAAGTGATCTAAAAACAGTAAATGAACAAAGACGAAGAACTGAAAAGGGAAAAAAACATCAAAAGTGTTGCATACCGGGTCTTTTTCAATGAGATGTCGTAGAGTGGACACTGCAAGATGTCTTAAAGTTGGCTGACGCAAAGGTAAAACAGTTTCAGGACCACAAAAAATGCATTATAAGCATACTTTAAAATCATTATCCATAATTACCTGTCTTGATGAAAGAGTTGAGAGGAGGATTTTCACATGAGAATGAACTGTAACAGCTTGGGGAGCAAAGAGCACAAGCTGTTGTGTAAAGCGAACACTCCTGCCAAGTGAACAAAACAATACATTAATAAAAAATCTAAAACTAATAGTCATTTCTTAAGGCTATCTCCATCTAAATATATGCAGTAAGGTTAGAAACAGCCAAAAAAAACTGTCTAAGAATGAACAGTAAGGTTACTTACTCGAGAAGCGTTGCTGTTTCTTGCTGCAAGCTTATCTCTGCAATGACAGACTGTACAAAATCAAACAGTTAATTGCTGCACATAACGACAGCGACAGGTATATATTTTCTGAGCCATACTATTATTGACTTAAAACAAACAAAATTTTGAACGGCTACAAAAAACAAACCTTGCAGCGGGAAAAAAATATACTTCCAGGGTGAAGTTCAGGACCAAGAACCGCAACTATCGCATTTATGAGGTGACCTACTTCTTGCTGGAGTACAACCCATCCATTCTCCTCTGATAAAAGAATATCCAATGCAAGCCCAAGTGTTGCCTGCAGATAGATTTTAGTAACTGATAAAAATGCTCCAAATTTTTTTCTTACATTAGAGAGAAGAAATGGATAAATAAAAAGGTATGTTTGTTTGTTTGTTTGTAACACCTGAACGTGTGACACGTAGGACAAGCCAGCAGCTTCTACAGTTAAAAGAAGCCCATGCAAAGCCCATAGTTGTAAGCTAGCTATTGAGCTCTTAGCTAGTGAAGAAAGAGAGTTCACAGTGGACGGTACTAGAGTAGATAATGCCATCCCTCCTGCACTGCAAACAACATGTCAAAGATGAAATATTTTGCTTTCAGAAAAGCCAAAAATATCGGGTCAATATTATATTTATGTTTTGGATGATGCAAATATGCAATACAAATTCTTTGACTATGGAAGGAAAAAAGAAATAAGGGCAAAATGTAGAAAATTATGCAAATGTTTTTCTCCAGAGAAGTAACATACCTGCGGTGGATGCAACCAAGAGCAAGAGCAATTGATCCGGCATAGTGAGGATCTGTTGCCGCAGTTACATCAGCAAGCAGTGATCTAGTCTGGTTGAACCAAAAGAATATAAGGATCAGAACTTAGAACATGCAATAAAACTAAAAAGCATAACTTTATTCGTAGAGGTATGGTAAAAAATCTACCAATCTGGCAGTAAACGTATCATTTCCAAGGCGAGCTAATAGCCCAATCCCTTCAGATGATGCTCTGCGTTGTGATTCACAGATGCCACCCTCAGCTAGAATGCCCTGTCATCGAAACAAGTAAAACTTTAAATAGCCAATTAAAAGCATATAGCAAAAGCTTCAAGCATAATGTAAAATTACACCATAAAGAACCTGAAAGATCCCCTGTATTCCATTTAGTATTTCCATTTCTAGTATTTGAGGTCGTAATGCAAGAATGGCCTATGAAATAACGCATAATGAGCCAATATTAGATCAATTTCAGATATGTACGTTGCTAATGGAACAGGGAGAGTATTAGCACCTTTAACCCAGAAAGCAATCCCACACATACGTTTGTGACACTGGTTGCATGGAGAGCGTGTTTCCTTCCAGTTTTTAGACATTGTTCAAGTATGCTAAGAAGTGATAACATCCCACTACTATCCTGGGGTAATATTCAGATTAAGTTAACATATGGCATCCATGAATATTTATTAACCGTTAAAAAGAGGAAAAGAATGCACACTAAGAAAACACTACCTGAGTAGCAAACATGACCCCGAAGCAAAGAACCATTTGGTTCACCAACATCTTGCTAATAGTCTCCGGCTGCATGTTCAACCAATAAGTGTAGCAAATACAGATTTATTAGAAAATATAATTATTAATTTAGAAGCTACATATTCAGAAAATGAAATTCAACTTCATCAAAACATATAGGTACATTGTACACAAGTATAAATATTTTTTTAATATTTTTTTTTAAATTGAAATTCAACTTCATCAAAACATACAGGTATTTGAGAACTCCTTGAAAAAAAGGTTTTTTTTTTTTTTTTGCCGAAATTTTTAAAAATTATGTAACTTTTTCGCAGAAAAAAATTTCGTATACGAAGTCTTACATCAGTGTAAAACAAATTTACATACGCTTAACGTTCTCCAACGGGTGACATCATGCGTTTTGTAAAACAAATTTACATCAGTGTAAGGCAAAATTACACGTCGAATGAATGCCGGCTCGGCAGTTTTTTACAATTTTTTTGACAGATGTCTTAGTTAGATGTTCATCTACGTTTGTGCAAAATTTGGTGGAAAAACTCGCACGGGAAGTAGGATTTCCACTGGAGTTCTCGCAACTCGAATTGGTTGAAATTTCTTCTTTTTTCTTCTTACAAATAATTTCTTCTCAATTGAACCCTCCACTATATATATATATATATATAGGCCTTAACGTACAATTGGCCTTAACGTACGCTACGTACGAGATGAAAAAATAACATGCTGATTTAGGTTACAACATGCGGCTTTTGCTCATACGTAGTGAATATAACATGCGGATTTGGGATTTAATAACATGTGGATTTGTATGTCTGTTGTACATGCGGGTTTTCGTTTTTGAGGATTATGACATGCGGAATTCACATCGCGTATGATCGTACGTTAAGGCCAATTGTACAGTACTCTCTCTCTCTCTCTCTCTCTCTATATATATATATATAGGGGAGGGATAGAAAGAAAACCCACTTGAGTTAAGAAAACTCAAGAAAACCTTATGTAACAAATTTTTTTTCTAAAAAAATTAGGGAATGTAAGATACATGTTATCGAACGTTTTGTAAAAAAAAAAAGCGCCGAGGGGATTTTTTATAAAAAATTTAAAAATTCAGTTTTTTAGCATATATATATATAAAGGTAAAGAGTACGGTACAAATGCCCTTATCGTACATTACGTACGCTACAATCTCAGCCGTCAGATCATCTCCCCGCATTGAAAATCGCATGTTTTTTTTGTTACATTTTCGCATGTGATAAATTTTGATGAAATCGCATGTTTTTTGGTAACATTTTCGCATGTGATAATTTTGATGAAATAGCATGTTGGTTTTTTGTAACATTTTCGCTTATGGTCACATGCGAATTTGATAATATCATGCGAAATCCAAAGCAAATGAGAATTCCAACATGAATTCCAAATGCAGTCACATGCGAATTTAATAATGAATTTGATAATATCATGCGAAAATCCAAAACAAAATGAATTCATGTATCATGCGAAAATGATAATTCTATTATATTGAATTCATAATGCAGTCACATGCGAATAACTTAATAATGAATTTAATAATATCAATCCAAAACAAAATGAATTCGCACGTACGTCTTAATGTTTTTTTGTTTTTTTTCAAGAAAACAAATCGCATGTGTATAATCTGTGTGTGTTACTGTTCTTATTATCGATATCGCACCAAAAGGAACGAAAGGAGGTTGGGGAAGAAGATTTTTCAGGTTTTTTAATTTGATTTAGGGTTTGATTTTGAACTATCATCGGTCAATTACAGAGATTTATGACCTCGCAATGACGTTTCTAACCTTCCTGGTATGATTTAGATATATTAAAATGATTAATTTAATCGTATTGTACGTTAACCGGCCTCTATATATAAAAACACTGAATTTTAAAAAATATATAAAAAAAATCCCTTCGGCGCTTTTTTTTTGTTACAAAACGTTCGATAACATGTAACTTACATTCCCAAATTTTTTTAGAAAAAAAAATTGTTACATAAGGTTTTCTTAACTTAAGTGGGTTTTCTCTCTATAATTTTCTCTCTCTATATATATGTATATAGAGAGAGAGAGAGAGACAAGAGGATAACCTATAACCTATTCTACCTGAGTAAAAGTAGGGAGCTCATTCTCCCAAACACAAGGCAGAACACCATCTTTTCCACCTTGAAATGCTCGAAGTTCATCTTCAAACCAATCCCTACGTGCCAACAATAACAAATAAACAATTACAAATTTCAACAGCAAAAGAGTCTGCACACGCGTTGCCAAATCTGTAAGAATCATGGATCCAATAGTTGAGCCTGCAAAAGAAAACCAATTATAGATAATACGTAAATACCTTCCAGGAATCCAAGGGCCCAACCAAGCATCTCTGCTGTCCAAAAGTATCCTCAAATAAGAGCTTTCTTCATACTTGGATGCTTCTCTGTTTCCCAAACCCCACAAAAGGTCATAAGACGAATATACTTGATATATATTGCAGTGAAATCCAGCATAGAATTAAAAGAATATACCTGAAAGGACTTGTGCATATTTGAATAAGTTGAGGGTGATCACTCTTGTATGCCATTGGATCATCAAGTGACTGATAAGCTACCAGTGTTCTGCTGATGAATATGTCCATAAAAGGCTTCACGTCATTCGCCTTGATTGATATCGAAGAAATATAGGATAATGCCCTGTTTCTCATCATGCATTGTTTTTAAAACATCAGTAAAATAAAATACAAATATAGCTGAAAACATATATAATATTTTAAACACACACTGTTTGATTTTAAACATACCGACTAAGGTATAACAGTATTGGTTGGAGCAAGATCCCCTTGTTCAAAGCATCTTGAGAAACAAAGCATCTTATAAATGCAACTAGGGCATCAACTGCAGCAGACCACACTCTAGGAAAAAAAAACACGAGTAAACGTTAATTTGACTAAATGAAAAAAAAAGTTTGAAAGTCGCTTTAAACAAAATGGTAACCTTATTTTAGAAGACAGATCCTCTGTTGGGTCTACTTGATGATCTTGGACACGACTAAAGGCATCAGTCCATAATGAAAGAATATCAAACACCTGATCTTCCATCTCCTGTACAATTCACGCAGCACCTATAAGAATCAAGATTATACTGTAATAGTATTATCGAATGTAGAGGTATATAAATAGATAGAAAACTAGCCTCCTTTGGCATGGAAGACAACAAGGATGATAGAAGTAACCACCCGGCTTCTTTTTCAACTGTTGCAACCACAGGGTTACGGTTAGCTTCTGTAAGCATTTTCCTAGCAACATCAAGCATTGTTCTCGGCAATCTATCCACAATAACAGATAAGCATGACCGATTATCATTTCAGCGTCGTATAAAAATGTTAATCAAAGTAACTATGAAAAGTGGATGTTAGTTGTTACCTGGCTGGATAACCAAGAGGTAGCTTTGGGGAAACAGATGCAAGTGCGGCCAAAACTGTAGCTTGTCCACTTAAAGAATCAAGCTCAAGCATCAGATTGTTTCCCTATATACCATTGTCAGACACGAAAATTAATAAATACTTGAAAATCAAACAGAAATACAGCTTTCTAACAGCTTAACAGAAATAATATAGACATCTTGGCATCACAAATAATGCTTTTAGAAGCAACTTTGTCACTAGCAAAGGGTTACTTACTTACTTAGAGGTTGGATAAGCACAAATGAATTCAAAAGACACAATTTCACGATAAACAAGTGGGTATTGTTTATCTTTATAATATAATACACAATATATAGTATTGTTGTTCAAAAGACTGTTAACAAGTATGAACATGTGACAAAATATTATTTTTTGATTGAAGACAACCAATCTTTCATTTAATCAAACAAAGAAAAGTATAACAACCAACCAAACAATATCAGAGTAAATAAATTCAGATTATCAGCTGGGAGAAAACTGATTGAATACCAATCTTTCATGAAAAAAAAATGCATCTCATGCCATACCTTCTCAAATGACACATTTTCTCTCAGTGCCTTAAGTGTAGTGACCCCATAATTAACCAAACCACCAACACATATCGGATCAATCTCTGCCAGTGCACGCAATGTCAAGGCTGACTCAGCACGTACCTAGCAAACATATCAGATCAGAACTTCAAATAAGTACTTGGAAACTAAAATAACCATGCAGATTGTAAAATCACCAGTCTCTTAACAAAACAAAAAAAATGCAAAACAAAGAATAACATAAAAATAATAGCATACAAGTGGTGAAGGGTTAGACAATGCTGCTACAGCTGTGTCATCAAGAACCTCCTTGAATTCAACTGGAACCTGAAGAATAAGAAAACTTAAAGTAACTCATCATCACAATATAACCTCCAAAACTATCAAATACATTTGGCAAACTTCGACTCATGTGTCAATAGAAATTACGGGAAAACAGCCTCAGATTACACCTTACCTCTCCTAACGTTTTTAGGGCATATGATAAAGTGCGTAAGGCAGCAATTTTCATTGAGGGACTTGAGTCATGAGACTGAAGCTGTACAGAAAATTCACCAAGTCATTAAAACTAATCAAATCAAAGATCATGAGGTGTATAAACTTAATAAGTAATCGGATACAAGTTGTTTAGCAAACCTGCTTCCCAAGATTGACTAAGAAGACCCTTTGTGTTGGTTCAGTCATTTGATCAATCACACCAACCCGTAGGATATAAACAACACATGCCTTCAAGAAAACACAAATCATACATTAGCAAGGTTGATCGATCCTTTCGATTGAAATAAGAACTAAGCCACTAACTATGTTAAAACTTAAAATTCATAAAAGAACGAAATATCTAGCAAAAGACAAGTTGCAACTACATAAAGGCGTTGCTCTTTTGCTTCACATACATTAAGAAAACAACGATAAGGCTACAAAATGATAAGGAGATACCAATGGGTGTGCATCTACAGAAGAATCTGTACGAAGCATATCCATAATCTGCACAAGATAATTTTGGAGCTCGCTGTCTGGATGCATATACTTGAGACGAATGGCCTGAAATGTACTTTAAAAATTCGAGCTTTATTCATAAAATGAAAATATTAAAAAAAAACAATTGTGTAACTTCAGAATCTGTCTACTTGTTCAAGCATTAATAGTAAAATGTGCATGTAGCAGCAATTTATCAGAATCCATAAATTGTTCAAGCATTAATAGTGAAATGTGCATGTAACAGCAATTCAGAAATGACAAGGATAAATGTTGCAGATAAAATCATGAGAAGTACAATAGACACAACAATTACCTGTAAGAAAAACACCCATGACAAAGTTAGACCAACTCGTAAATTCTTTAAGCGAGGTCCACTTGCTGCAAAAATAATATAATTTATCAAAATATAGCATATATTGAGAAAATCCAATGCATCAAAGTTCAATTTTTTTTAAAGGTCCTTTTACAAGTAAAGCTATATCTGACCATTAAAGTTTCAAATTTCAGTTTACTTTTATTTCCATAAATGAATTCTTTCAGGCACTTGCCTAATCCATAAAATGATTTTACCTTTATTAAAGGGTGATATAAGATGCTTTTGCAAACTCCCCTCAAGTTTTTTTGGATTAGACTGGTTTTTCCCCTTTGGTTGCACCTAGAAGAATATTAAAAAATGTAAGATGGCTATGACAAAACAAAAGGAAATGAAAAAAAGTAGTACACACAAACAGAGAAAAAATTTCAGAGTCGAATGATATACCTGTGCTTGAGGGTTCAATCCAAGAGCAAGCAAGGCCCCCAAAGCTTCTGCAAAGGCGTCCCTAACTGATGATTCACGATCTTCAAGAGCCTTATAAGACGACATAATATTAGGTAAGGAACCGAGAAGCTACATAGTAGAGGTGGCATTTAGACCCGTTTTACCGTTAATGGTTAAATGGGTGAGATTTGGGTTATATTTGTTCTCTAAAGGGTCAAATGGGGTAACTTATAAAACTTGGCTAAAAGTCAAGCAAGTCGAAACTGAATCACCCAAAATGTATTCAAAATGTATAAAACCACATGTATTGTTTTATTAGAATAATTAGGGTCAAATAGGATAACTTATATAACTTAGCTAAAAGTCAAACCCATTTAAATCCGAACATGTTTTGGCCCATTACCAAACCCGCGCATCTTGATACCTCTACTACAGAACTACAGAGAGTAACTACAAAAAGATACAAGAAAGTGATACCTTGACACAATGAGAGGCAGAATTGTCAAGCTCTCCAGCCCCTAAACCGGGGCCCCCAATATTAGCAAAAGCTTTCAAACATCTTGCAGCAGCTTTCCTGACAATAAACGATTTATCTCCAACACCCAGCCGCATAATAATTTTAAATGCCTCTGCATATGCAGGAAAAGAACCATTGCCTCCAGAACCTTCCAGAGCATTTCTAAGCATTTGCAAAGCCTCTCGTCTCACAAAATCCTAGCATAAAGCAGTAAGAAACTTAGTGTAAGAGGAAAATAATCACATAGATAAAAAATTGAGAATATGGATTGAATAGAAACAGAGTGGTCAGTGGAAAGAGTTATGATGGTGACTATGCATTTCTAGGGTACACCCTTTCTCTCGCTTAAACACCATTATCCATATGGCAGTTGTAATAAGAATTTCAATTTACTTGCTGAATACATTCTAATGTTCTTGAAAAAAGTGACTGTTTTTCCCTTTTCAAGCCAAATCTATAATAATTGTGGGCCAATAGTAATTACACTGTCATTTTTCAAATCATTTCATAATTGAAGGATTGAAAAACTTGGCCTTGTTGGTTTTCAAGGGAAAGTTCAATTATATGAAAATCAATTGCTTTGTAACTTCTACAAAAAATAAAATGATCATCTGGATGAATTTTAATCACTAGTAGCTGTACATATAGCCGAACTTGCAAGGTATCATTGGCTTACAATATCAGTCTGTAAAACAATCCTCAAATTTGTGGCTATCACAAAAAAGAAAGCAAGATTATTCCAAACCCAAAGGATGAAAAGAAGAATTTTGTTTCTTTTTTGTGTTACCGACATATTTGAGGATTACTAAGTTACTAACACAGTAACATGAGATGATAAGTCCTAACTCCATTTCAACTTCTAAGTTCTAATATTATCACTGCTTTTATACACATAGTTTGAACTTTCCCTAAAACCCCACATATAATCAAAGAGAACCAATTTTGCTTAATGACACATACTGTCACATAACTATATTTTTCCCTGTAAAAAGACTTCTTGCTTAAGCATATTTTGCAGCACCTACTGTGAATGTGCTTCAGAGAAGTACTGCAAAACAAGAAATGATCTAGAATGTTACCTCAGAAAACTTCATCAATTTTGTTACATTACTTGTAGTAGCAAGCAAACCAGATGTGATTTTCTTCCCAAATAGCCGATATAGCTCCCCCAGGCATTGTGCAGCACCTGTGTTCACAATAACACAACAGCAAACACATTGAAAATTTCACTTAAAAAATATAAACTCAAATACTGATAACGTGATCTGTTATTTATATATATTACTATACATTCTACCCTCTATGCAGCTGCAGTTTACTAGAAACAATGGACTACAGAATAGAGATCGTATAATGATCCTTTCATGTGCATGACCGTTATAAAACAGATAAAGTATGTATCAAATGTAGACATGCAATTGAATTCAAACTTGAAGTAAATTGACAAACCAGCTATTCGCAAAGGCTCGCTTTTCTTTCCATCAGAGATAAACCCCTGCAAAGAGCTCACTCTTGAGTAGATTGAGATATTATCCCCCTTATAAATGATTTTACCCATTGCCGTAGACGCCAGATGGCGTACAGGGCGTCTCGCACCAAGAACCAGCAGAGAAAATAGTGCATCCTCGCATTTCCTTTGCCACAGAAGTACAGACTCCTGAGAATTTCAATTCAATTATTCAAATGTATAGATGTAAAACTTCAATTCCCTCCATTCTTAATTAAAAAACCCATGTTTGACTTATGAGATTCAGAAGCTACTTGTTAATTCAAGCTACTAAATATAAAGTTTTCAATTGGCCAGAATGATTTTTTGTCTCCAGTGTTGCTAGTACCAGATTCAAGATTGATTAACCTGGAAGTATTCTAAATCCAATGTTTCCGGTACTTTTACATTATAGCATCCTTTTTAACCATGCAAGTTTTTGTCAGCTTTAAAGCTGAAGTAGTTAGTTCATCTATGTAGCTTCAAATGCTAATTACTTTGCTCAAACAGGGTGAATACTACCTAATTCATAATCCAGGCTGAATAAATGTTTCTTTAGCTCACTGACGCAAAGCGGAAGCAAATAATAAAGAGAATGATTCTCAAATAACTTATATAGAAAAATGAATATTAAAGTCATAAAACAAATATAATAGGTGCCCTTTTATAGGAAGTTTTCTGATGTTTGCCACATTTTTGAAATTACAAATTGACTGTTTATTATTAAAATTAAGACGATAAATAAACGAGTAAATCATGTTAATCAGAGATATACGCCTTTTCAGCCATAAAAGGGAAGTGCAAAAGTTTGCAAAATTAGGGGGGAAATCTTGATTGACAAAAGCGGGGCCTTAGATCAAGGAATAATTGGGTCTGACAGTTGGGTAGCCCAAGCTATGCCCGTTTAAAGTTTAGGCCATTTCTGCCTTGTTTCCCTTATCAAGCTGGTCCATATAAGAATCCGCCACTCATCACTCATAAGCTCAATGCAATGACTTGATCCAACCGCCACGCCACTTACCAATCAAGTGATGGCATTATATACATACACACATACATACACATTGTATTTCTATGGAGTCAAGAAGTAGTTTCATTGTAAAATCCAATGCTACAATTAAAAGTCTGTCATGATGTCTTGTTCCAGTAATTGCCATGGTTTTTCCAGATCACTTCTAACTAAACTAATCGGATTTCAGTCCAACAAATCATTAACATTCAACTAGTTAACGAAGAAGCAAATACTAAACAACTCTATGTAACCCTAATTCAAAAAACCTAACAATAAACAACATCTAACTCCATGAGACTCAAACAGCAATCACAACAGGTTATAGAATCGTAAAACGAACGCAATCAACATACGATCGTAAAACTGGTACAGAAACACAGACCTTGGGTTCTTCATCAATGGAAGAAATGAGATCAGAAAGAAGATCGAAGCAGAGGAGTGGATCGGGAAGCTTGTGAGATGCGGAAGCGACTATAGATTCCAATTGTGCGACCAACACTCCGAATCTCGATAAAGGAACGTTTTCTCTGACGTAATTCTTCGCCATTGAAGAAGAGATTGGAGTGCTGCTACTTCAGTATTGTTGTTATTGTTGTTATGACAGACAGATGCAAGATGAAACATGAGAGAGAGAGAGAGAGAGAGAGAGAGAGAGAGAATTACCCCCAACAAGGTAGGATGTGTGATGTACGAGCATTAATGAAATGAAATGATCTCCCCTCCCTCAGAATATTGTGTCCGTTACAGATATATAATGAAATCACTAGGGTTTATTCTCACAATAAAATAAATAAATTCAGGGGCTGTTTCTGAATGGTTAAGTGATGAACCATTAAGAGGTCTGAACCATTAAGTGCTGAACTAGTAAGAGGTCTGAACCATTAAGAGCATGTATAATGCTTAACCGTTCAGAGACAAATGTCTGACCAATTCAGATTAGAGGTCTTAACCATTCAGACTCTGTATAAATCTTTACCATTCAGAGGCAAATGCCTGAACCATTCAGATATCTGCTCGTGAAACAAACAGTCTGAACCATTAAGTGTTGAACCAGTAAGAGTCTGAACTATTAAGAGCCTCATTAAGGGATAAACAAACAGCCCCTAACCTTTTCTACGTTTATGAGATCTATTGTCGCTAACAATTACCAACTAGGTAAATAAATGTGTCGTTTGTGTTTGTTTTTCTAAAAAAGTCTGTGTAGACTCTTCTGTCTGTGGCGCGCAGACATTGACATCTGCAGAGTGTTTGTTTTTTCGAAAACGTTTTATTAAAAAACGTCTACGCAACCTCTTCTTGGTGCATACTTGGTCCAGCCACTTCTAAGAGAGTGTTTGTTTTTTTCAAAAAAAAACATCTACTGGCCTCTTATGTCTGCGTCGCGCAGACATTGACATCTGCAGAGTGTTTGTTTTTTCGAAGACGTTTTATTAAAAAAACGTCTACGCAACCTCTTCTTGGTGCAGACTTGGTCCAGTCACTTCTAAGAGAGTGTTTGTTTTTTCAAAAAAAACATCTACTGGCCTCTTATGTCTGCGTCGCGCAGACCACGCACAGACGTTTAGCTCTGCAGACCGTTTGTTTTTTAGAAGACATTTCATTAAAAAATGTCTTTAAACCTCTGCGGGTCCTCTTCCCCACGCAGACATGGTCCAATGTTTTCCACCTCTTTCAACCCTCTCTCCAGCCATGGATGCTTCCAACTCCAACTCGATCTTAGATCTGTAGTCACGGCTGCCAATGCAAAACCCTAACAACAATTCCATACATCCACATCAGCCTAACACACACTTATACATATACATACACATATACATACATACCATTTGATAAGCACGGAGCTCCGATTCTGCCTACAATTTACAATTTCAAATGGGGAAATTAGGGCAACCTAAAGGCACAAACCAACCTGTATAAAGCGATTAGCGAAGAAGAAGAATAAGAAGAAGAATAGGTGATCGGAGTGTCGCGCTCCGGTCAAAGATAAGATTTATATACCCAAATTACCCTTAACAAATAGCTAGTGGTAGTAAGGGGTCGAACCATGAAAGGTATGTGGTTTGCGAATGGACTTGATTGATTTTTAACGGTTGTCACAATTATGAAGCTTGCTAAATTATTTTTATGATTTTTGTTTCTTTATAAAGATGTTGAATTAAACTAACAAAGTTTATTGGAATAATTACTACTAGAAATTAAACAATTGCAAGAAACTTGATTAATGATAATAAAATAAGATGGAATAACAAGGTTCACACCCGGTTTCAACAAATGCAAGACCTAGGGTTACTACGCGTCTTAATTTGGTTTACTCGAATTAGTTCATTAACAGGCAAACAATCGCAAAGCTTAGGTGCCAATCGCTATCAACGTTATGGACAATGGACCACGATGCACTTCGTTACCTTGGACTAGAAAATCCTTTCAAAAGACAAGGCATAAATACGTGTATTCGTTTCACAAAGTCAAATTTAATGATTCACTCGACAATTCGTAAATTCAATACAAACGTAGGACAATTGTCTAAAGATTCAAACGCAATTCAAGTTGTCACAAACCAAACATCAAACAAGTAATAAGAACCCTAAATCTTACAAAAGTCTACACCGGGGTGAAACCTCCAAGAAATTAGCTGCGCATGATCGAAAGGACTTTATCAACGGATGTTGGAAGCTTGATCTTTATCATTTTGAAGCTCGGAGAATGATGGAATGGAACTTAGGGTTTGGTAATGGTGGAATTGAATGGATGGTGTAATGATTAGGGTTTGAGAGATGGAGATGATGATGAATTCGATGATTGTTCGGTTGATAATGGATGATGATTAAGATTGGGGATGAAGAGATGATGATATTAGGCTCCAAGATCACTTTTCAAACTCAATATGAAGCGTAACTCCCGTATGGTTTGGTCAAAACCTCTTTTGATTCGTTCCAACAGCCAAAAATTCGCGTTCGAGAGAACTAAGGTGTCACACCCCAAATTTCCACGTGTTACCGGTGGGCCCGGTAGGGGAGTATCGTGACGTGGTTGGCAACATAATAGTCAAACAACACAATATTTAAATGCACAGCGGAAGGAAAGTATAGATTCATTTCAACCAAAAGATATTGTAATATTAAGTATCACAAATAGTCGAATATAAATCCACAGGTAGATCAAAATAAAAAGGAAACAAATGTTCAACAGTTTATGACATCCAAGCTGGCGAGACTTATTGTGGATGCTAGGAGACAAGCCAGCCTATTTCGCGTAGTACCTGCACTTAACCTTTTTAGGAAAATACGTCAGTTTACACTGGTAAATACAATCAACCGACTCATTTTGAAAAGAGTTTAAGAAAAAGCATTTAAGGCACAAGGCACAAATAATATTTTATAACTTGGGATAATTATTTAAATATATAAACTTGTAAAGGATTTACATGTTCCTTATGCGTTCAGTAGCCCGGATCGAGCCGGGTTAAAGATCAATAAACACACCACTTTATTTATGAGACACTGACAGGTGTACGCCTACACATGAGTGCTAAGGTCGTGGCCATTTCGTAAAATGATGCCAGGGATATCCGGGACACGGTCATTAACCCCCCAAAGGCTTTAAGCAAACAAAACAATTTAAACGAAACATCTCAATACTTTAACCATATACAATTAAAGATTCAATGTCCGACCAAACGGTATTTTATATACCTTACCCAAGCCCGTATAGGGAAATAAGTTAAAAGTATTTACCTGAGCAAGTATAATTCAAAATCAGCGAGTGCAAGTATCTTTTACTGGTTCTCCTAATCTGGAACGAAGGTTTATAATAACCTATTAGAATCCTAACGGGTCTTTAGTTAAGCTTATGCTTAGACCGGTTAGTTTTAAAGATACGGTTCGTACGCACGATTAAGCGAAGACCGGATAGAATGTGATTTAGACCCGACAAGTTTGAAGACTTTCTTAATATGGGTATATTATACACATTCTGGATTTTGAGATAAAACCGATAAGGTTTGACCCGTTTCGGCTAATTTATGTAAACTAGTTACATAAACCGAACCGAACGCGTATGAAGCGTAACGGTTAACCATAAGAGTCCTAAACAGGTTTCCTAAGTTAACATGCCTTAAATATGTCATGATATCAGTAGGATACCTTCCGTTATGCCCAAAACGAGTTTAATCGCAAAATAAACCCCGTAGGGGTATTTTGGTCATTTTAAAGATTATAAAAGGGATTAATTACATTTCTGTGAACCGGGTCTGAATACATCAGTAAATTAGTTTATTTTAACAGGTTATAACATTTGGTTATAAGTCTTATATGTCAAAATAGTTTTAAACCCTAACTATGCGTATAATACGCGTATAAAGCCGTTTTAAGCGACGTACGGGTTAAAATACGATTCTGAGTTTCCTGATCAAATAAACAGGCTCAAAATACTCCATTTATTATTTAAAATCAATAGCAATTGGATTGGCGTTAAAAGGATTTGTAAAACTCATTTTATGGCCGAAAAGGGTATTTTTGGTATTAACCGAATCAAGGCGATAAACCTAGCTTATGATCAGTTTAAAAATAATTAAAAATCTTTAAAAATCCCAAAATATTATATCACATCAGTGGGTAAAAGGTTTGGTGTCCAAAATTGGGTTTAGATAGGCTTTACGCTAATGACGCCGTTTAATTACTTAGAATCGCTATAATTACGTCATTAAGCATAACTCCTAATCTGGACCTCCGATTGACGTGAAAATTTACAGACATGTTCAATAATCAGTAACTAAGATTATTTTACTTTCATATCTCCAAAAATCTCGTTTTATGATCATAAGGGCATTACGGTCAATATTTAGGCGATTAACGGAAACATCGGACAATTAAGGATATATGTGGTATAAACGCAGAGGGTTATACCAACATGTAACTAGGTCCTAATGGAACTTTAAGGCATGTCTAAACCTATCTAAACCGGGTCAGAACTGAGGTAAAAGCAAAAGTCAAACTTTTGCGTCTTTCGGTTCCGAATCGGTTCAAAACAGAAAGTTGTCGAATCAAACAAGCGTAAACAAGTTTTTATACTTATTATCAGTTTATAAGAATGATAAAACAGATTACACGCCTTTTATATTGCTAATTACGCGTTAATTCCAAAATACCAATTATGTTGACTTTTTCGGACAACCTTTGACTCGACAAACGACCTAGTTAGGATTCGAATCAGTGAGTGCCCTTTTAGGGGTTTATTATCCATATAAATACCATCTTATAACAACTTTCGATTCGACAAAACTCTGGACCATTTGTGTTCTATCGCGAAGTCAAACCGTAGTTACGACGGTTTGATTTCCAGGCTATAAACTAAGCATAACTCAAACGAGAAGATTAAGCATACTTACACAAGTCTAATGCATGATTTGGAATGCTTGTGACCTACTTGAATGCTCCAGAAATGCTCAGAGGTTGATGAATGATCAATGTAGTAACATGTGGGTCTTATAAACAACTTCAAACACACATGGATCATCAACACCTAAGTCTAGGAGTGAAACAATAACATCCACAAGTCCCCTTCTAGCTAAAAACCACCTTAGGCAGCCCAAGGTATCGAAAAAATGATATTTGAGTCGGTTACAAGCATCAACAGGCAGCTGCCTGTTTTTTCTGCATCTGCAGGTCTGAAGCGGCCCGCTTCATGTTTTGGTAATCCTGATGCGGGCCGCCTGGGCCATCCGGATCAGGTAAACATGTTTCTCTTAATTGCATTTTGGTCCTTGGTCCCCCGAAAGGTCATTTTCAAGCTGTTTCTTGTATGCTAAGACTTGTAATTTATATATGGGGGCTTTAATACTTATACCCACTTTGTCAAGTCCTCGGGTAACTTTGTGATCACCCGAAAAGCCCTAAATTTCAATGTTGACGTTTATAACCCTCACACACAAATTTTATCACAACTTGCTCATACGATAACGAAACTTTATGAAATTTTTGTGGTGCATTCTAGTGAGCATAATTAATCGTTACAAGGCTTCGGGTTTGTCAAAAGGTCACTCAGAGGTATAACTTAAACATGTTGACATATTTAACCCCTGTAGTTTGTAATCTCCACTTTCTTTCACAATTCGCTTTGTATGATCCATGATACATTCATTTAAGGTTATAAACATCATGTAGGGTTATTGCAAAGTATATTTATTCATTGTTGACACTTTGAACCCTTATATTTACATAGTTTCATTGTTTGTCAACTTTAGTCCTTCAAGAACATTCTTTCACACGTTCAAACCTATGACACGTGTCAACACATTATAGGACGTAAATTTTCGAGGTGTTACATAAGGGCCGTCGCCGACGGCCTGGGGACCCGTTGGCGACGCCCTCCAAAAAATTAAAATTCGTCTGACGCCCTATTCGCTGGATACGCACCAATTCACCCGACGGGGATTTCCATGACGCGTCGCCAACGGCCTAAGACCCCGTCGGCAACGATGCTTGAAATCTGGAGTTCCTGTTTTCCAATTCCTTGCTCCCGGTTGACCTGTTTCGCGTTCCGGTGGTCCGTTTTTCGTCCTGGTGACCCGTAAAGCTCCCAAAAAGCACCTTAAACTTCATTAAACCTGCAAAACACAAATTTAATTAAAAGTAGGCTATTCGGAATTAAAACCCATGTAAAAACATCAAGTTATGCAATTGCAACCACCGTTATTCGACCACGTATCAATAGGGCAAACAAAAAACAATCCACAAACAATGAGCTAAGATCTAAGAATAGGTCCAATGTCGGCGGCGGCGACGATGATAATGCGGCTTGTTCATAGCGTTCGGCTTGTTCTGCGAGTTTTGCTAGGTATACGTTCTCTTCGCGTGGAGATGATGCGGCTGCCATTGTTGTATGTTTGAGAGAGAATGGTTGTGGATGAACCCTAATTTGGTTTGGGGACAGAGATAAATAGGGAGGATAAGAGGAATGTGTTGGTAGAATAGGTTTGTAGATGTGGGGTTTTAAAAGAGGTGAGATAACCAAACACTCTTTTTATTACACTCTGCAGACATTTGGTCCACCTCTTTTCGTACAAACGTTTGCAGATGTGGTCCGCAGACTGCAGACCTTTTACATCTGGAAAAAAAACACCACCTAAGATCTTCTAAGGTCTACAGAAGGTTAATCACCACCACCACGACCGTCCACCACCCACCACCACTGTCTCGCACCTCCATCCACCACCACCACCACCACCACCACCGCCGCCGCCACCACCACCCACCGTTCGTACACTATCACCAGTTTATTATAGAAGTCTACATGTGTTAAAAAACAAACAAAATTCTTCTTGCAAACTGCACATGTTTGATCCACCTCTTCTTCTACAGATGTGGTCCACAGACTTCAGACATTTTACCTCTTGAAAAACAAACAACACCTAAGTAACATGTGTAGGATTGTTTTTTTTACGGCAAATTTGGATCATTGACGGACCATTGGAGTATCATCATGCCACCAATGGAAACCCAATGAATATGGGAAAAACCCCCCCTTATGGGAATCGAACCCAGAACCTATTGGTCCCTGTCGAGGTATGACCCAGTTTGCCCAAGTCAAACAGGTCAATACCTATTACAACTCGGTTACTTTATAACCGACTCAGTTAAATATAATAAATAAATATATTATTAACTAACCATATCTGCAAAGAATATGGAGATTCACCATATCTCCTATTGTAGGAAGGAGTATCCTAACTTAACTGCAACTCCTATAATAGAGGAAACCCTAATCACCATCAACTATAAATAGAGGACTCATCCCCAATGTTCTAGAGGTTGTTTTCTAACCCTAAAACTCTCTCTACATTCTGTCAGGTTATTCTTAAATCCAATACTGACTTGAGCGTCGGAGGGTGGTCCAGAGACTCCGGTCTCTGGCCCCTTCTAACGTGTTTGTTGTTTAGCAGGTCTAAGACGAGACGAAGAAGGCGGGGTGCGGTCCACTGATGGCGCCAACTGTGCGGCCGATCAATGTGTGTGTGTATAGTTGTAAAGGTGTATATAGTGGATCAAAATTTAATAGAGTTGTATAGACTTAATTTATATTTAAGTATATATATGTATATGTGTGTGTATATACATGTTTATATATGTATGTGTAGGGTGGGGTTCGGCTACAAAGTCCATTTTTTCTACAGAGTGTACAAAGTCATAAAACACCACAATTTCAGCCATAAAACACACTCAAACCCCACAAATAATAGAGTGAAGATCACTAAAACACAAAATCCAAACCCTAACAGTCCATAAAAACTTCAAACACACTGTAACATTCCCAAAAATTTATTTATAAAACTTAAAACAAAGTATATAGAAACTAATGTTATTAAACGGGTAGATTACGGGTAAGTTAACGGTTAGAAATATGAAGTACCTAGACGGGCCTAGGAATCGTTTAATAATTAAATTATAAAAATACATTATATTTGAACCTACTCCGTTTTAATGAAACCTGGTTCAAAATGTAGATACAAATATTCTCGTTCTAATGGCATATTCATTGTTTTATAAAACGTCATATTTTTAAAGCTATAAGCGCCAAATAAGTGAAGCAGCTAAACTAATTATGATATATAAAACTAATAAAATCAAAATTTACCTTGAAAGTTAAAAGTGTACGTACGTTTTACTATATATATAATAAAATAAATTTAATCTAAAACTAACATTTGAGAATCTCATCTCCACGTGTATTGCTTAGGATCATATCAAATTTTGTTTGGCGTGCACTCCAAGGGGTGTTTCAAAGTATAAATAGGTAAGGGCAGACAACCTTTCAATCTGCCTTTTCTTTCACTCGATCTCTCCCTCTACTTTTATAACTTTCTTTAGTAATTCACCCATATTACTACAAAACCCTACCCCATTTTAAGTGTTGTAACCCCTGGTCACTGATGCCATGTCCGATTGACGTAGGGCCCCGTAACGTATGTCAAGGCTCTGCCTAAATTCGTTGGGGTTCTGTCTCGTGACGTAGGGATAAAGTTAAACTGGGTTACTATACTTAATGTGAGTGCACTATATATTCTATTAAATAATCCAGGAGTTGTACCAAGATATATCAACCCTCCAAAAATATTTCCGACACCCCTAATATATTTAGAATACCCCTATATGTCCTAAAATACACCCCGTATGCGAGAAATAGGCCCAAAATATATTTAAATTAATAAAATAAAAATAAAAACAATATTTTAAGTCTGTCGCCGGGCGCGACAGACTACTCCTCATTCTATGCGGGCCGCGACCGAGCCACAGATGGCGAAAGCACAGCCCGCCACGTGGCAGGACACATGTCGATACCAGGGGTGACTCAGCAACGCCGCCTTTTTGGCCCTGGCGGGGCGCGACAGCCCTTCCTCTTTCCGTCGCGGGGCGCGACGCCCTATCTGATCAGCGCTATAAATAGCATCGAGAGGCTCAGTTCACAAACCGTTCAAAATCAATAAATCTCTCTCAATTTCTGTAGTGTAGGCCCTATACCCGGGCATTATACCCCCTAATTAGCGAAGCTCTACTCCGTTGTAAGTATCATAACCTCTGGATACGTATTAGATACGCTGCCCGATTGATCTGGGGTTCCGTAACGGCTGTCGCGGTTCTGCCCGACGTAGTCGTTGGAATGCCGTCTCGGGGAGGGTATTACTAATGTTAAAATGGGTTATTATACTAACGCGTGTGCATTTGTGTAATTTATAGATAATCACCAGGAAACCCTTACAGAAAAACTAAAACAGCAATGTGAGTAATCTCCTTTTTGTAAACTGTTTTTACAAAACCTTAAATATTTTACAATGCAATTTAGCAGTGATTGAGTCTTTGTAATTCTATGATTACTGTCGGTATGTTGGGGTTTTGTATACAAAATGTGAGACACGTTACCATTGGACGAAGAGTTAGCCAATGTGTAATATGACCCACCAGTCAGGATTGACAGTACTGAATGAGTAATTGGGTAGATATAAACATTGTAATCGCTCTCAATACTGTTTAAATTAAATTAATGTTTCTTGATTAAACTGGGATTCACTCACCAGTATTTCCCACTGACAAATATTTTTAAAACGCGTTTCAGGTAACAAAATATGAAAGACAATTAGAAGCCAGCTGGAGAGCACCGAAGGCTTAGAAAAGTGGCTATAAAAGTTACCTAAATAAAAATGAGATTTTATTTTCAATATTTAGGGTTTGTCCCTATAAATGTATTGTAAAGAAAACTTGGGTTTTATCCCATTTATATATTTTAAACATTTGGTGTTTAACTCTGATAAAAATATTTCCTAACTATGATCCTGATGAAAATTTCCGCTGCCAAATTAATAAACACCGATACCATCTGACTGGTTCGCGGCTCCCGCTCCCAGGATGGGGTCGGGGGTTGTGACACACACCATCGTAGAACTATGAATATAAAACACAACATGATAATCAACATAAAACACACTAATGTTAGTCATTCGATAATCAAAGCCTTACCATCCAAAACACAACATAAAACCCACAAATATGGCGTTTTAGTAATCTTCACTTTGTTATTTGTGGGTTTTGAGTGTGTTTTATGGTTGACGTTATGGCGTTTTATGACTTTTTACACTTTGCGGGAAAAATGGACT
This sequence comes from Helianthus tuberosus, assembly GCA_030545235.1. Lineage (NCBI taxonomy): Eukaryota > Viridiplantae > Streptophyta > Magnoliopsida > Asterales > Asteraceae > Helianthus > Helianthus tuberosus. The sequence goes on from CM060399.1 coordinate 185,167,435, forward strand.
TTGTAGCCAACTCCCACCCTGTATGTGTATATGTATATGTATATATATATAGATATTTATATAATCTTAAAACAAAAGGTCGGTGCCACCGACAAATTACACTTTTACCCTTATGTCGGCCACTGACACAAATTACAACTTTACCCTTTGTTTAAAGCATTGTTTCAGCCTACATTCAATTCAGACAAACACAGTACAAATTCCCGGGTCCACCCAAACAGTCTTCAAAGACCGCCTCCTTGTCCGCCTTGGCGGTGAACCACCGTCGACCTCCGGCTCCGTATTAAGTTGGAAAGATAACACAATGCTTCATGTTTTTTTACTTTCACTGCATGATTTTACCTGGCCCTTAAAGGTACGTTTGTTCAGATGGCGTTTTCTCCACCCACCACAACATCCCCCAATGGGTTCTACCGCCACCACCGCCGCTAAGAGGCGGTTTCACCACCGCAACCACAACCACGCCGTCGCCAGGTACTACAGCCACTACCACCTCCACTCTCCATTCTTTCAGATTTGTTCTTTCAGTGGGTTGATGTGCTAGAAGTTTGGGTTTTTTAAAGAGAAAAATAGGGTTTTCGGAGAGAGGGATGGAAGCTAGAGAATCGGAGAAAAAAAATATGTGAACTTGGTGAGTGATTGTGGTGGTGGCTGCGGCGGACTTGGAGTGGTGGAGGTGGTGTGGCTATGACGGCGGCAATGTGGGGAGAAAGGAAATAGCAGAGGTAGGGAGAGAGTGAATGGTGGCAATTTTGTTTGATGGTTTTAACAATCCAGCTGTATTAAATATTAACCTAATAATATTTATCTAAAATCCTTATAAAAAATAGAAATTCTCAAAATTCAGAATCGTAAATCATTAGTTTTCTCAAAATAATAAAAAAGATTGTTTAAAAGCATGTATTGTCATTTTCACTTTGTAGTTTTCTTTTCATAAAAATAAAGTGCAATAAAAAATATATTTGTACATGTTACATACAATATTTCTAATTTCTAAGTTTTTTTTTTTTGAAGGGTGACTTTCAATATGTACATGGACCATTGGTCACCGGGTCCCCCGTCAAGGACGGTTACCTGTCAGCCCAGCATCGGAAATGGAAGATTTAGTTTATTTTATAAGATTCGCTAAAATAGAGTTTTTAATAATTATTGTATTAACTCCATGGATGTAACATGAGTAACAAGTCAGCACGGGCATCAAATATTAATGTCATCATCGTAACGCGTGTAACGTAGTTGTAAACATGTTGATGCCGCCGCAACGCGCGGCATGGGTCAAAAATCTAGTACTAATTAAAAATAATAATTCGAGCCGAACCGAGCCAAGCGGACCTTTGCTCATGCTTGACTCGTTTACAAAACGAACCGCGCTAAGCGGCTCATGTACAACCGAGCGTCAAATCGAACGAGTATTTTCCAAGTAATTTCCAAACGAGCGATGAGCGGTTTGAACGACCCTATGGGTTACGTTATGTTTATTATTTTTAAACAAACTCCAAGGGAAACCCATGGGATCTAAATTTGGCTTTTTAGATACCCATGGCTCGTTTTCTAATAAAATGCATTTTAAAATGGAATTCCTAAAGTTATATATATAAGAGTAAAATGCCCGGATGGTCCCTGTGGTTTTGTAAAGTAAAACCTATAGTCCCCAACTTTTGGTATTACATTGGTGCTCCATGTGGTTTACTTTTGGTTACTCGAATGGTCCCTAGAGTGGATGGGGGTTAGTTTTCTCCGTTACTTATTTACACCTTGCTTTTATTAAAATATAAAAAATCACACACAAAACACACACACACTCAGAATCTCTCTCTATCTCTCTATCTCTTTCTATCTCTATCTTTCTCTACTCTATCTCTCTCTAAGAGAACCATCTCGACCCACCAGCCACCACCGCACCCACCTAAGACAACCACCTCTCTCTATCTTCACCTACCACCACCATATGTAAAATTATTTCTAATTAATCATTAATTAAGAAGAATTAAGTTGTGTTTTACACAAATATACAAATAATCAAACAAGATCTAATGATTTAATCGAATAACAATAACAGCTTGATCTCAAACTGGACTGAAATTGAATGTAATCGATAATTTCAATCAGATAGATGATATGAAACCTGAAAGTAAAGAATCTACTTAGAATGATTTATATAGATTCAGATAAACAAACCTGGATTGTGTTAAGGGAAACAACATCGGTAGTGGTTTGTAATAAGTTTCTTCAAAGCATCAATGGCGCATTCCAAATGTCACCGAAAAGCAACAGTGCTTTTTGGATCACTTAGTGGATTCTTTTATGGAAGTCTTTGTTTGAGTGAAGAGTGATGATACACATGCCAGTTATCGATGGGGGAGGCGGCGGTGGAGTTAGTGTTTGCAGTGGAGGAGGTGGTGGTTTGATGATGAAGACGGCGGTGGTGGTGGTGAAGATAGTCATGGTTGCAGGGGAGGAGGTGAAGATTGTGGTGGTGGCAACATATGGTGGTGTTGGTGAAGACGGTGGTGGTGGCGGCATATGGTGATGTTGATGAAGACGGCAGGTGGGGTTGAGATGGTTCTCTTAGAGAGAGAGGGGGAGATAGAGATAAAGAGAGAGATATAGAGATAGAGAGAGAGTCAGAGTGTATGTGTTTTGTGTGTGATTTTTTTATATTTTAATAAAAGCAAGGGGTAAATAAGTAATTTCAGATGGACTTAACGGATAAAACTAACCCCCATTCACTCCAAGGACCATCCGAGCAACAAAAAGTAAACCACAGGGAGCATGTAACGCCCCAAATTTCATATGTTTTTAATATAAACTATATGTACGATGTCGTAAGGGTAGATGGTAATTTTAGACTATTACAATACTAATAGTCAGTTAATTTTGCTAGTAAGTCTAATTATTTAGAATGAATAAAACTAATTAAGAGGAAAGTAACTTGGTTAATGGTTAGATATGTAAATGACATGTTATGAAAACATGAGGGGCTGAAAGTGAAATATGGCTATGAAAATAATAAAACATAAACTTGTAGCAGATGGTGGGCATATGTGTGTGTGTCGAGTTCAAGCAGAAAAGAAAAACAAAACCCACCTCTTCAACTACAAGTAGAAATTCAGCAAATTGAGGATGAAATAAGACTAGATTCTTATGCATGTGATAAATTCTTAATCATCTAAGAGTTCTCTACATAAGGTATGTTGAAATTTGTAATTTGGTGATCTTGAATGAAGTGGGTTTATGTTTCATCCACGAAATTAGTATGAAATTAAGCATGATTATGTGTTAGGATCACTATATAGAATATGTGTTATACATGATTTTGATTAATTCAATGTTTGGAGGTGAAACCCATTTGGGGATGATGAAGATGGCGACATGGGTATGTTACCCATGTCCAATCCTTGTGTAACTATGATGAATTAGTTAGTGTGTGATGCATAATTGTTGGTTAGATTGAAGGATTGTATGAAATTTATGTGATTATTAGTGATGATGATGAATGAATGTAGGAAATAGGAATAAGAGCATGAATTAGTTGTATATTGTGCATTAAACGGTGTACGCACACCAAGTGTTTGATGAAATGCCTAGTGTAGGTTAGCATGCGAAATTACATGCTAATTAATGGATGAATATGTGTTGAGTATGATAATAATATAATTGATGATAGTTGAACATAAGAGATGCGTTGTAAAAGGAATTCATGAGAAGGTGTTGTTGACGGTAAGATTTGGGTGGAAATGTGCATTAGGAACCTGTACTTTATGCTTGAACGGTGAGGATGCACATCATGTAGTGGACCAATTGCGTATTGGTAATTTAGGATTTGATGTACGCTAAATCATAACATATGAACTTGCTAGTAATGATGTTATGACTTCGTTTAAATATACTAACCTTGTATGTGGTTGTCAAATGTGAGATAATGAAAGCATTAACATGTGAAAGTATGTGTATGTGTATGTGAATGTGTATGTGTATATAGTTAGGTAATCGTGCGGTTGTAAGCATATTATATCATGTTGTGAAATGTATATAGTGATGTTTGTATGGCCTAATATAATGACACGGACATATGAGGTTAAGTCGTAAGTTATATGTTAAACCGTTGACTTCTGAAAGTCAATTGTGCATAAGAAGCATGCTAGACTTGTTGTCACAATTGTAAGATTATAGAAAGTCACATGGTACATGTTATATCAATATGTGTCATATGTGATGACATAATGAATTATATGAAACTGAAAAGATGTGATTTTGGGTATATGCCTTATGCTTGTTATAATTGGCTAAGAAAGAGCCAAATGTGAGTTATGCATTTGATGTGATCGTTAATATGTACAATCATGTATGCTAATGAGAATGTGATTGTGATGACATGAAAGCATAAGGATCATGTTGAGTTAGACTAAGCAAGGAAGGCAAACGGGTTAAAAGGAGACAAGGAAGCGGATGCGAATACGGACGCATAAGGTAAGTGATTCCCGAACTAAATTTATTTATATATAATGAGTTTTGATTGCAAGAAGGAAGAGAATCATGAAAGGATGGGTAAGAAATGATAAAACAAAAGTAAGTAAAGTCGTATTGGGTAATATGTGAATAAGTTATGAATGAAAAGTCGTTCAAACGGGTCAAAATCAAGAAAGTAAGATAAAACTATAGGATTTGGTTGTGGGAACTTGGGGTTAAGTGTTAGAATGATTTGGGGGCTTGGAATAATGTTATTTTACAATTTGGGAAATTCGGGATGCGCGAACGGGGGTCGAAACATCGAAAAGAATGAAATCCGGCGTCGGTGCTGCAGGGGCAGCGTCTCCGACGCTGGGTAGAAGTTGGCCGACGCCCTAACTTGTTATCTACGCGCCAGCCGACGCCAGTAGTCCCATTTCTTCATTTTTCTTCGATTCCGGACCCCGTAGACCCATTCCTAAGCCTCGTTAAACTTCTATAATGTACCCCAACCTTACCAAATAGTTTTGTGAGCTAAGGGTGAGTATTGAACTCATTTTCAAGCTCCCGAAATGTACCCCAAACTCATTAAAGGGTGTTTATGAAGTGTGATTAAGAAGGGAGCGTGAATGTAAGTATGTGTGGGAATGGAATAAGTCTGTAAACATGTATGTGTATGGATTTACCCACATGTTTGTGATGGAATCCATAGGTAAGCATGAACAGAAATGAGCATGCACATAGGTTTGTATGTATAAGACTAATATATATGGACGTTTGTGACTAAGATTTGTTAGTATAATTTATTTAGGAATGTAAGTGGTATGTAAGAGCTTGGATATGGAGGTATGCATGTGTGTGTGTGTATGTGTGTATGTATGTATGTATGTATGTACATATGTATGAAGTGGGATTTATTGTACACGAAAGCAGGGCTTGTATATATGTATACATGGCTTCAATACGTTTGAGTATTAATGTTACTAATCATGTGCCTTGAGAATGAAATGAAAGTGCAGGTATACTATTGTTGACCTTATGAAGATTTGTCATTGGGATGTAAGATTGTACTTGAAAAGATAATCGAAAGGATTAACATAAGTAGAAAGAATGTGGTGTGGCCATTTAATTACGTATGTTTTATATCATGTATGACGTTAGCAAATATTCATGATTCGGATGTATGTGGTGATTGCAGGTTGCACGAAATTATCATCATTATGGAGTCTAAGCGGTTAAAGATCGAGTCAATGAACGTGGATTGTACGGGAGCGAGGTCGTATAGTTTATAAATGTAAATTATGCTTTATCTTTTAAGTAAGAATGGTGGACGCAATTTTTGTAACAAAAAGATTATCCTAAATGTTTCCAGTGTGTTAAAATGCTTATAAAGAAGAAATTTTATGGTTCGTATTTCTGTTGCGTACTTTTTGTTTAAAATGGTTTAGGGTCTTACAGAGCACCAATGCAATTTCCAAAATTTAGGGACTATAGGTGTTACTTTACAAAACCACACGGACTATTCGGGCATTTTACTCTATATATAACTAAATTCCCACAAAATAATAAAATTCGAAACTAAGGAGTTACGTATAAATACCGAAAAGCATATAGATTCTCATACTTTATATATTCATTTAACTTTTCCGGAATTATTATTTCACTTAACCACCAACGTTAGGGGACAGACTCATGTGTGGTTAGTTAATTCACCGAATTACCGTTATGTGAGTGTTCATGTAATAACTGACACACTTGATTAGCCATAATCAAGTTTAATGCATAAATAAATGTTGGTGATAACGTTAAAGATAACAAGGTTGTGTTAACAATGTTGATCTGAAAATGTCGGATGTCTCACAAACAAAATCTAAATAGTGAGGGATTTTATCTATTATCATCATGAAATATCTCTACTATAATAAAGCAAAACATTTTAAGGACACGTGTCACCTTCACAAGCCCCCTCATTAAATCCTTTTTTTGTGTAAAACCTAAAGTCAAACACATGAATACAAAGGGAGGTTGCAGACAAAATATCTGAACACGCTCCCACCCTTCTTTCCATTTCCTCTTCCTCTTCTTCTTCCTTCCCTCTGATTGGATCTCCTTCCTGCTCTGAAAGAATCTCCCAAACAAGCCTTGGTTAGAAGTTGGGCGGGCAAGTGAGGTTTTGAAATTTGAATCACCACCAATGATTCTTCACCTCTGCCTTTTTCTTCTCTCTCTCTTATGGCTCTATTAGGGTTTTTGAAATTCAATTCTGCCACCGTATCCCTGTTCTCTCTCTCTCCCTCTATTAGATTATGAATCCCTTCGGTTTCCTCAAACACGCTAACAAAAACAAAGGAGATAACTTTTAGGGTTTCTTGCATCATCGCCTTTTTCCCATCGCAGATACCTGTCCTTATCGTGGTTTCTCTAATAATTGAAGCCCTAATCAAAGTTGTTGCTTCTCTAACAATTGAAGCCCTGATCAACATTGCTGCTTCTCCCCGTATGTCTTTCTTCCTCGACAATGCCCTAAATCTCTTCCAGGTTTGGATTATTTATGTACCTTCCATAGAGTTGGATGCAATTTTTGATCCAGTTACAAAAAAATTAACCCATGTTGATTGATTTGCTTTTTTAGGGCTATGATTCAGGGTTTTTTTTTTTGTTGAACTACACATTTATGTTATGATTTTGCAGGTTCGATGTCAATGGCAGGTGTTTTCGGTAGAGGTGGAATTTTGGCACTGATCGGGATTACATGTGCTTGATTTGGTAGGGATATCCGATTCCGGTCAAGGTTAGGGTTCCGGCGAGTACTTAGGTAAGCTGTTTCAGTTTCATGATTCTATTTTTGTTTAGATCGGTAACGTCAAGGACGTTTGGGTTATGTTTCAGTGCCTCACGACTACTCCGGCTACAAGCTTGGTTTTCTGGCGACTAGCGTATAAAAATAGAAACAGGTTCGGGAGAAAACGTTCAAAAGTGTGAGAACGGTGAGAACGCATCCTGGTCCAACACGTGTCACGCCGCTTAGAGAAGGGCGGAGGGGCTTTTTTGTCCTTTCATATTTTTTTTAAATGCGTGTCACTTCATCTTTCCATTTTTTTGGCGTTTAATAAATACGCGGCGTTTTTTTTGTTTTTAGATCAGGATCATAGTAAGCATTTTGGCGTTTTAAGTATTCTTTTGGCGTTTTTATTGGTTTTTAGATCAGGATGCAGGCCTTTATTGTTTCTTGATTTTATTATATCAAGTGTTTTGTCATGTAGGATACAGGCCTATAATGTGACAGGCAATTATGACGTTTTGAAAAGATAAATAAATTTCTATTTTCCATGTATTGGCTTTTAATATAAATAAATGTTTGACAATAATACTTTGTTTCTTTGAATTTTCATCTGTCAATTAGTGTTGATTTTTCCAGTAATACTTTGTTTGCGTTTTTTGGCGTTTTATATAGCAACATCGTTCTTTGCTAGCATTCGTTCTCACAGCTTTTCACACTATCAGGCGTTTTGGTGTTTGTAGTTTTTGGCGTTTTATACTCAATTTTTTTTAAATTAGTATAGAATTAGATAATAAACAACAGAGAATTAGATAACAAACAATAGAAAATGAAAAAAAAATTAAAAATCATAAACTAATTTCTCATCCAAATCTTCACTGTAATCAGTCTCTTCTACTTTAACTTTTTTGGCATTTTGAATCTGTTTTTGAATACCTCATGTAGATCTTTATTTTCCTACATACCGCCGTCTTTAGAAGATGCTTATTTTTTGTGGCATCCTTTATGGTGGGAGGATATATACGTGTTTGATGACATGTTGAAGACCAACGCCTGCTCTAATGTATTGATCCCTTCATGTCATCAATATATCCATCAAGAACAAAGTGACATGATGTCATGTCAGTGTCATCAGTCTCTTTTTCTTGAATATTTGTCAATCTCATTCAGCAAAAGATTATAATGATACCCAACTCAGAGAAGAATCCATTCAGTGAAACTTCATTCAGATCAATACTCAATGTAGAAGAATCGAGGTTCTGCATCTGTGGCTTTCTTAACTACTTTTTTTTGGCGTTTTTAAAGTGAATGGTTTCTAGGAAATATGGCGTTTGTTTTTTGGTTTGTGTGATCAGTTGATTGTGCAGAGTCGTCTCTCTTATAGGATGTTTTTGGCGCGTAGTTTAGGCGGGATTTTATTTTATAATAAATGATACTAATAAAGTAGTCGTCTTTTCAGTTTCTCTGTATTTTTACTGTTTTTTGTTCAGTTTTTTATGAGTTTTTAGGGTCAAACACTTTCCACATCCCAATTTTGACGTTTTTGAATGGCTTAACGTAGTTTTCGGCGTTTTTTTTTTTCCATTTTTAGCTTTTATTAATTAATATTTCTCCAAACTGCTTTCATTATAGTTTGGGAGTTTTTGACGTTTTTACTGCATTTATGGCGTTTCACATGCATTATGACTATTTGGCGTTTTATTAATATAATGTATTTTTTTATTCTAAGTTGAAAAATACATAACAAACAACAGAAAAAGAAAATTAAAAAAATAAAAATAGAAACAATTCATCTTCCAAATCTTCACTGTCATCAGTCTCTTTCTTCTTTGAATCATGTTCGCTGGTGGTTTGGCTTAGCCATGCTTGTGTTTTTTGTGGCCGTTTGGAAAAAGACAAAATGACATGAGTTTTTTGTTTGAATATGTATATTCAAACAACTCATCAGTGTCATTCGTCTTTTCATGCCATTATAATATTCATCAAGAACAAAACACAGAAAATGACATAAGTCTCACACCAGTATGTTTTTGTTTATGATTTGTCCATCTCATGCAGCAAAATGTTATTTGAGTCACACCACCTCAGGGAAGAATGCATTTTCTGAAACTTTGGCGTAGAACAATATTTGAATATACAAGAAACGATATTTGGCATTTTTGGCGTTTTACTGAGGAAATAGTGTATATGAAAGAACCGTTGATTTTTTTTGGAATATTTTGATGTTTGAGTGTTTTGGCGTTTTCTAAGATGAATGGTAATAGTAGAAAATATGGCTTTTTTGAGTAGTTGTGTTTGATGTTTTGGGGATTTTGGCGTTGTAAGATGAATGGTATATAGTAGAAAATATGGCGTTTCAGGTTCTGGGGGGTGTGTTTTTATGTCTGTGATGTTTTTGTTTATATAGGGATGTGTTTTGGTCCGTAATGGCGTTTTATTCATCAGTATGGCGTTTTGGTATAGAATGTAAAGACCTTTTTACCCTTAAGGAGGCGCGTCCACGTAATAAAATTGATGTTATTTACGAAAACGCCACCGCGCCAATCTAGTCCATAGATTGTTTTGACCGGACGATCCATAAGCGTTCTCACCGTTCTCACACTTTCTAACGTTTTCTCTAAATCCCGACCCTATAAAAATATATACTTTTAATTTTAATATTAAAATTAAACTTTCACTAATATTATTATATCGTGAGATTTAAATATTATATTTAATATTTAAAATAGTATATTATAAACTATAAACCTTAATGTATATCTTAAAAGATATATATTTAACTTTTAAAATATTATAAGATATACATCGGGGATTATAATTTTAAATCTTAGTCTCGTTAATATATTAAATAATCATATCACAATTATTTAATTAATATGTTATATTTAATAAAGTTATAGTTACTAGTTTGACGAAAAATGATATATTTCATTTTATGGGCAAATTTGTTTGTACCATAGCATATATATTTGACAAAGTAATGTCATGGGACACTACTAAGCTCAGAGTCACTAGTTGAGAGAATGATCAACAGTGACATGACCAAAGACACTAGTTGAGAGAATTATCAATAGTGTTATGACTACAGGCACTAGTTGAGATAGTGATCAACAGTGTTATGACCAGAGTCACTAGTGATCAACAGTGATATGACTAGAGTCACTAGTTGAAAGAATGATCGACAGTGATTTGACCACCGTCACGGGAACCGCCTAGTGACAGATACCTTTAAATAATAATAAGACATACGATATATCTATTACTTGATAAACTTAACTATTGGACGAAAGTGAGCCAATGAGTGATATGACCACCGTCACATCGGAACTGCCACCATGTGACAAATATTGATTGAGTTGTTGGGTAAATATAAACAAATATAAAAACCCTTAATGCTGTAAGGTGTAACAATATATTTTATAAAAATTGAATGAACTCGCCGGTATTTATTACTGATAAAATATTTTCAAAACGTGTTTGAGGTAATTTGCTGTAAAGATAATAGTAGCCAGCTATGGAGCACTGAAGCCTTAAATAAAGTGGCTATAAATACCTGAATAAAAGAAGAAATTATGTTTTATTTATTTGGGTTTATCCCTATAAAAACAATTGAATGAAATATGGCTTTTAGCCCATTTGTTTAACATTAGAAGTTTGGTGTTTTATAAAATCTGAAATTATTTCCTAACTACGATTTTATGCTAAGGATCATCTATCCTGAGACTGGGCATGGATCACATATCCTTAACGGATAATGCAGGGAGTCTAGGGATCCAGGATCCTTAACATTACTTATGATTTCTAACAATTGTCACGTTTTTAATGTTTATACGCAGATAATACACGTAGTGGACTAAATCTCATCTAGAATCTCGGGAATATTCGTTCAAGATGCCACACATGTACTATTTTCACAATGGTCATGGGTAATGAACGTGGGAGCTTCCATATTTTTCGCAAAGTTAGTTGTTAGCAGGTTTACGTATTATTTTAGGGGATATTGAGCTGATATAACACAATTTTTCGACACAACACCTCTGCTACTCGCTCTCGAACACACACACACACACACTAGAATTCATTGTAACAAGCTCAATATCATCCAAAGTTGTAACCTTTTTTGTGCAATATAGTTGGTGATCGGTAGTTTCCATCACCCGTGGTTTTTTATGCCGGAGATCTCATAAAGATCAAGGGCTTTTTCCTCGTATAAATCTCGGTGTTCATCGTTGATTTCATTTTCTATTCGTTCATGAATTTGTTCATATAATCAAGCACTCAACCTCACAAAAATCAGATTTGGTTACATTATCCTTGTGTGATTTTTGACCAAAACAGTTTGGCGCCCACCGTGGGGCGATCGGTGCTTCAATTCTGAAAATTTCGTTCATTTCATTCATTTCTATACATTACCTTCAACCACATGGCTTCTCAGGGAAAAACAACGTCAAGTTCCGTGTCGGCGGTTACCTCATCACAGGGCATTCCACCGTTGCATCCTCTTCCCCCTGCATTCCAGAAGAATGCTGAGAATTCTCCGAAGAAGACAACCCCTATGAGAGGATACATGCAACAGCAGGACGAAATTAATGGCAGGATCCTTTGCGAAATTGATGAAATCAAGAAATTGAAAAATTCAGCAGAGGATCACTCCCCATTGATGCCCAGGTCGTTGGATTTTACTACTCCATCATCAACAATCCATTTTTCCAAAGGATCCAGTGTCCAGATTCAAGGATCCTCTATCCTTCGGCAAGGATCACTGGAGTCAGCGCAGCCTCAAGGATCCTACTTCCAGCCTCAAGGATCATCTTTTCAGCCTCAAGGATCCTCGTCTCAGCATCAAGGATCCTTATTTACTTCGGGAGGATACAAGGGGACGCTAATAGCTCAAGGATCCTACCCTCAGCATCAAGGATCCTCATCGCAGGTTCAAGGATCCATGGAATATCCTACAAGACCTTTAGCTCCAATGTATCCTGGATCCAACATCTTTCAGGATCAAGGATCCTCGGGGAGTCAACAACCCAGAAGTTTTGAGATTCATGTGAGAGACTTCATTCCCATGCAGACTATCGCTTCATATGGTCCCACTGTTGCACCAGAATTGCCTCATTTTGGATATTCATCTGGAATTCCAATCTCAAATCAGTCAGGAGGTAACACTTTCAATACATCTTACAATACTAACCATGGTCTTGTGCAGGAACCGGGAATCAACCAAGTTATGGCAAGGGAGTTGCAAAAACTCAAGGATATGATATCCAGTGTCCCAGGAGTGGTTAAGCCCATTCCTGAGATCCCCGATGGGAGTCACAGGATATCTCGTTTTGCACCACCTATATGTGATGTAGAGATACCAAAGAGATTTCAAACACCAAATATGAAGCTCTATGATGGTACAACTGATCCAGAAGAGAATGTGGCTCAATACAGGGAGAGAATGGAGATCAACCCCATTCCTGAAAGGTTAAAAGAAGCATGCCTTTGCAAGGGTTTTGGATCCACACTGACAGGATCAGCTCTTAAATGGCTGCTAAGTCTTTCTCCTTACTCAATTACTTCATTTGCTAATCTAGTTAACTTGTTCAATAGTCAATTTTCATGTAGTAGGAGATTTGAACGATTAACTAGTGATCTATATAGGGTAACGCAAGGTCAAAATGAATCATTGAGGGATTATATTACTAAATTTAGTAGAGAATACTTAGAAATCCCTAACTTAGATATTGCTACTGCTGTTGAAGCTTTTAAAATGGGTTTACTTAAGGATTCTCGGTTCTATGATGATCTTGTTATGACACCTTGCAGGAACCTAGATGAGGTAAGGAACAGGGCCCTTAGGTTCATCCGTTTAGAGGATGACAAAAGGATCCAGGAGAGATTGTCAGGATCCTCAAAGCAAGACAAACAAGGATCCTATTTCAAGAATAACTGCTCCAAGCAATACTCTAAGCATGACAACCAGAATGTGCATGCTGTGGAACAAGAGGAAGATAACGAGGATTATCATCCTATTTCTGAATATTGTTTTTCTGCTGATAATAGTGAACTAATCCTTGCTATGCAAAATTTAGGTGACAAGGCTAGCTGGCCAAGGAAGAATGACAAACCGCCTGCTACCAAAGACAAATCGAAATGGTGTGCTTACCATGAGGATTTTGGTCATCTCACAGATGAGTGCACAACATTAAGAAGGAGATAGGTTATCTTTTGAGCAAAGTATACTTGAAGGAATTGCTTGGAAGGAAAAAGTCAAGGATCCAGGATTCTGAGAAAGTTCCTGAAAAAGCTCCTCCTCCACCAGCTAATGCTCAAATAATCCATTTCATCTCCAGAGTTTCTGATATATGTGGGAGTTCATTCTCAGCAGCTAAGAGACATGCAAAGGAAACAAAGATGGAGAATGGGAACAGACCTGTCCGAACATCCATTCTTACCCAGGAAAAAGTCATATCCTTTGATGAGGATGACCGCGTAGACACACAGGATCCTCATCACGACGGTTTAGTCATTACATTATTTATCTCTAACCATTTTATTCACAGGATTTTCATTGACTGGGGAAGCTTGGTGAACATAATCCAGTAGATGTCCTCAAAAGAATGAACATTCCTGAATCCGGCATTGTTCCAAGATCATCTATCCTTGTGGGATTCAGTGGAGAGATAAAGAATACATTGGGGGCATCAAACTTCCTATTTATATAGAGGGAGTGAATTCTATTAAAAAAAAATTGTGTTATTGATTGCTTATCTTGCTGTAATGTTATCCTTGGCAGGCCATGGATACACGATATGAAGGCAGTCCCCTCAACATATCATCAAATATGTCAAGCTCCCAACTCCATGGGGTGTGGTGAAGATAGAGAGTGATCAGCAGGAGGCGAAGAACTGCTAATCTTCCTCAATGAAACCAGCTTCCAAGCCGAGGGAAGCATAGCAATTAAAGTATCCTCCAAGGGACGTCATGGAGACAAGAGAGCAAAATGTCAAGGATATTTTGTTAAACCCAGAGGATCCTGAATCCAAATTTTTTATAGGATCCGGGATCCTAGACAGTATTGAGCAGGATTTAGTATCCTTCTTAAAAAGAAGAAAATCTACCTTTGCTTGGAAACATGAAGACATGACAGGTATATCTAAGGATGTTATTACTCACAAACTTGGTATTGATAGGTCTTTCAAGCCAATACACCAAAAAAGGAGAAAGTTTGCGTTTGAAAGGAATGCAATTATCCAAGAAGAGGTTGACAAATTTCTCAAGGTAGGTAAGACATATTGAGGAAGAATAAGAAGTTTGAGTGGACTGATAAGCATGAAGCTGCACTCAAGGCTCTTAAGAATTATCTATCCTCAGCACCAGCCCTGATGAAACCAGAAAATGGAGAATCATTATCCTTATACTTAGCAGTTTCTTCTAAGGCATTAAGTGCAGTCCTTGTTAAGGATCATGAAGGTACTCAACATCCTCTATACTATGTAAGTAAAAGTCTACTTGATGCTGAGTCCAGGTATTCTCATTTAGAGAAACTTATTCTTGCTTTGATTATGGCATCTACTAAATTACGCCATTATTTTGAAACTCATCCTATTACTGTTAAGACTAACTTTCCAATCAAGAATGTTATCAGGAAACCTGAAATGTCAGGAAGAATGGCAAAATGGGCAGTCAAGCTTAGTGCTTATGATATAAGATTTGAACCAAAAACTGCCATTAAATCTCAAGTGTTGGCTGACTTTGTGGCTGATTTCAGTAGTGATCTACAAAGGGAAGCTGAATTGGAAGTTCAACAGCTTGAAGAGACTAAGGATCCTTGGATACTCTTCACAGATGGAGCTTCAAATGTCAAAGGAACTGGACTAGGCATACTACTAAAATCGCCACTGGGGGACATAATACCCCACTCAATTGCTTGTGAGTTTCAAACTACTAACAATGAGGCTGAATATGAAGCCTTAATAGCTGGTTTGCAAATTGCCAAGCACATGAGGATCAGGTATCTTGAGGTACATGTAGATTCATTATTAATTACTAACCACTTTAATGGTTCTTATGTTGTTAAAGGTGAAAGACTAATCAAATATCTTGAGATAGTCAAGAAATTGGCAGACTCTTTTGCTTATTTTAGTTTGACACAGGTACCCAGGGAAGAAAATGCAGAAGCTGATGCATTAGCCAACCTTGGATCATCATTGAAGATTCCAGAGGATATTAAATTCTCATCATCCACATCTTGGCTCCTGCTATTGAGGATCATACAACTATGGAAATAGTAGAGGATTCTGCAATCATACCTAGTGATGGTGCACAATCACATTCAGGATCATGGATCCTTCCAATCATGAGATATATACAACATGGAGAGATTCCTATAGGAGAAAATCCTAGAGCTTTTAAAGTCAAGGTATCTCAATTTACAATAGTAAATAACATGTTATATAAACGATCTCTTGCTGGTCCATATCTAAGGTGCATTGAGGATCCAGAAATCCAAGAAGTCCTGAAGGATTTTCATGGAGGAGATTGTGGAAACCACACTGGGGGCAAAGCACTGTTCTCAAGGATCCTTACGACAGGATACTATTGGCCTACTATGAAGAAGGATGCTGTGGATTATGCAAAGAAATGTGATGCTTGTCAAAGACATAGCAATATCCTTCATCAACTAGCAGAGCTCCTACATCCTATATCCTCTTTTTTGGCCATTTATGAGATGGGGAATGGATATAGTTGGTGTTAGGATCTGAGTTTGGTTTTGATTGTGTTTTACGTTTGAATTAAAATGATCAATGAATGAGTAGTGCAGCGGAATATAATGGAAGTAAACTTTTCACAATCAAACAGGAGAATTGCTTTTAACATACAAGTTTAACATTGAACTGAATGCTTGAATTTATTACAAGATTCAATTACAATTACAAGTATGTAACAAACTCCCCCTCAGCCTGAGCTCACTGTGATTTGTTCGTGCAGGAAGAAGATGGTGAAGAGCTAATAGAACAGTACAGAGCACTGTTCTATTTATAGGCACGGACAAACCACTGAGCATCTTAGCTGACGTCACCATGAAAGTGACATCTAACCTCCTAACAAACTCTAACCTCTGATCTATACAAGTACTGCTCTCCTAACAACTGTTATTACAATTCATTACATAAAAACAAACTAAACTACTGCTGAAGCCTTCCACTGATGTGAACCCAGTGCTTGACTCAAGGCAGTAGATTAAACAACAGGGCTTTAGTTCTTCATCAGCCTTTGACTTGATCAGCAGTTGTAGGTCAGCAGTTGTGCAGATCAGTAGATAGGAGGTCAGCAGATGTTGAAACCACTTTCAAGGGGAGAGACTTGTATACATAACATCTGCTTATTCTGGATCCACTGCTCTGATCCAGTTTTGGCTTTAATTATCTGTTCCTCTGATAGGGTTCAATCCCAACAATCTCCCCCTGGAACAGATAATGCCAAAAGACTTCATTATTGGTAGATCTTTATTGCCTCATCAGCAGTTCCCTTATTTGCCCTTTGAGTTGTAACTCAAAGGCTAAGGCATCTGTGTCATCATCATCCATGCACAGTGGAAGATCAAGGAGATCCTGCAAATCTTCAAGACTTAGGCCAAGTGCTTGTTCCCTTGTTATTTTCTTCACTTCTCCACTAGACTTGAACACTGTCAGTACATGGGTCTGTTTGTCAGTTTTCCACTTTAGTACTTTTGAGTCTGGTGGGTTTCTTGGGAGATTTTTATTAGATGAGGTGTTTGGTGATGCTGGCCTATTGATGACTGACTGAGCAGTACTTGCAGTTTGATCCAATCCAAGAGTTTCTACAATCATCTTTTTAATGCCCTCTTTTACAAGTTCATCACCTTCCATTAACTCTTGTATGGTTACAGCATCCAATTGTTTTTGTTGCCTTCTTTTATAGATGGCAGCACCAGCTGGAACAGTGGCTCTCCTGATTTGCAGCTTTGGTGGTCTTGTTGAAACCTCTGCTTCAGGGTAGTCAGGTTTTTGTGGAAATGTGGGATCTTTCTTCCTTAGTTCCTCCAACCTTTTGTAGGTGGTCCTGACTGTGTCTTCTTTCCATCTTGCCACTTGATTTTTAGACCCATAGTCAGCAACAACTAATTCCTCTTTCATTCTCTTCAGCTCTAATGTCTTTTTCAGGCACATTCTTTTTGAACTTTGACCAATCTGGAGGAGTGTGTCTGACCTTATTCTTTATCATTTCTTGAATCCTGGCTGCCTCTTGTTCAAGCTCATGAATGGTCCACTCCTTGTACATATGTTTTTCTCCCTTGTACTTCTTGGTTGCCATGATGCTTTCAATGTAGTCTTTTCTCAAAGTTTCATCTGCTTTCTCTGAGATTTGTTGACAAACATTTTTTGCAAATTGCTCTAAGGATCTGACTTGAGTAAATAGAAACTGATAATGCCTTTGAATTTCTCTGTCAGTTTTTCCTTGAGAGTTTCTTTTGGAAATATCCTCTGCCTGTTGAGCCTTAATTTTCAAGTATTCTTCAATGTTATTGGGCCTGGGATATCCTTCAACAGATGGCAACTTCCTTTTAGCAGGATCATCCTCATAGTAAAAATATTTTATCTCTTCTCTGACTGCAATGAGCTCAAGAGGATATTGGAAACCTGCAGGAGTGATGGCCATGATTGGTTGTTGTACTTGAGCTGATGATAGAGGAACAGGGTTTGGAATAAGTGCAAGGGATTGTGAAGATGTTGGTGGTGGTGATGGAGAATCATCATCAGGTATGAAAATCCTTCTCCTTATTATTGTAGGGGAGGCTGATGATGTCTTGGTTGGATCAGTTGTGGTATTTTGAGTGGTGGATGGTGGCTGACTAACAGTTGTTGAAACAACTGGTGTTTCAACCACTGTTGCCATTACAACAGATGTTGTAACATCTGGTGCCTTCTGCTTTTTGGCAGGAGGTGATGGTGGTTTTGATGGTAAGATGATTTTTGGTGGTGGTGATATGGCAGTGGTTGTGGTGTGTGTTGAAGTGATAGCAGATGTTGAAACTACTGAAGTATCAGCAGTTGTTGATACAGCAGGAGTTACAACAGTTGTTTGAGTGGAAGATTGATGTTGGGGGCTTTTGGACGATGGTTTTAGAGTATGCTTTGTGAGTCTGGATGGTATGGATTTGGGTTCCCTCACTTTTCTAGTGGGATTTCTTTTTGGCACAGGATTTTTAACATCCTCTGGCTCAGAACAACCCTGCGCATTCAGCTCCATGTAAGCTCTTTTCTCCTCATTCCATCTTGACATATCCTTTGCCGCTCTGTCCCTTTTTACACTAGCTTTTGCTTCAGCTAGTGCATTTGTGGTAACATCAATCTTTTTGCTCCCATCTGGCAAAGGGATCTTCTTGGTCATATTCTCCTTTTCTGGTTCTATGTAGAGACCATCATCTATTCCCTTCTTCTTCCATTCTTTAATTTTCTCCCCCTTTTTGGCATTATCTGGAGGAAGTTGATCAATGAAGAGAACAGTTGGAGGAGCAGTGCCAGTGGTGCTCAGTATGTGGGCCTTTATAGCCTTGATGTCTGCTTGGGTGTTTCTAAACCTAGACTCCATAATGTTTCTCAGCTCTTGTACATGTATTGCATGTTGCTGACCAGCCATTTGTTGTTGTTGTTGGAGCAGTGGTTGAAATAGATTTCATAACTCATTTGCAGCAGGTGCTTGTGGTGAAGCAGATGCTTGAGCTGGAACAGCAGTGGGTTGCACCTTTTGAACTTTCAATAAATGTTGCAGCATTCCTTTGATTTCTGCAACAGAGGTATCCAGTTTTTCAACTCTATCCGTCAATTCTAGGTACTTTAAACCATCACCCAACTTAATGGGATCATCTGATTTCCCACTAGCAGTGGTTGTAACAGTGGTTGATGCAGGGAGTGTACTCCAAACATTATCCACTGATGCCCCTTTTTCTTGGTACTGGGGACTTCTTCCCTCAACACTTGATAACCTTTTGATGGTATCAGTAGTCAAAACAAACTTACTAGTAGTTATCAGAGGTGCTATAGAAGGAATTGCCTCCAAGGAAGACTTATTGATGTAACCACTGTCCAAATGCAAACCAGTGGGTTCAGCAGTTGTAGTGGCTGCTTCACTTGGACTACCACCAAGAGTTACTTGTAACTCAAGGGGTTTAACCTCCCCAGGTCTTGTTGGTGGGTTAACTATGATTGATACATCAGGCCCAGTCATTTGTTGAAGTATATTCTCATTGATAGGTGATTGAGAAGGACTGGTTTGTGCCTGGTTTAAATCAATAGCATCCAACAATAATTTTGTTGGTGGGGGGATTGTGGAGGTGAGGTTGGGTGTAGAAAGAGAATTTGCCCCAGGCGTTGGGCTGTGGATGATGGAAGCAAGTGATTCCAGAGCATCATATTGTGGTGTCCCTATTTGTACAACCTGTTCTTTTTTAGAAGAACCAGGAGGAGTTTCAGCCATGGGTTGAGATATTTGTACCAACTGCTGTGAGGAAGTAGCAGCAGTGGTTTCTTGTGACTTTTGTGCTGTCACTGCCAGTTGCTCTGGTATCTCATCCTCCAGAGTTGCCTTTTTTATAGGTTTGGGGGGTTTTTGAGTTTTCTTTTGCTTTGGCTTTTTGTGGATTGTAGGTGTGGGTTTCAAAACAGGTGTTTTGCTGCTTTGATCACCTTAAGCAGTGGGCTCAGCAGCAGATACCTGAGGAGCAGTGGTAGCTGTTAAATTCTGCTCAGGCACCTCTGCTTGTGTTTTGCAAGGTGTTGACATTCTTGTAAAAGTTTCTGCAGTTAAGCTGTTTATTTGAAAAGAGACACCTTGTTTTATTGCAGCAACATCATTCTTACCAAGTTTCTTTTCAAAATAGTAACTTAAAAATCTTGGAAAAAGTAAGAATGGCTTTTGATCAACATTTTTAACCAAATAATTAAAGATTTTATGGGAGTAATTAAAATTTTCATCTTGAAGAATAGCATATCCCAGATTTTGAATCTTTAATGGTATCTCATTAAAAGAGATGGTTTTGTTTGAAACACACATTAGCAGAGTATGGAACAAAAATCTTGTTGCAGGTGGAAAATTACCTTTTTGTAAGGTATCCTTTTTTATTTGCTCTGCATAACCCCTTTCAAGGAAATCAGTTTTTAACTCATTTTTGGGAAAAGAAGTGTTACTTTGCTGATCATTGAGTTCAAAGACTTCTGAGATGGATTGTGGTGTGATTTGGACAGCTTTACCCTTTAGAGAGGAGTTAATGGCTATGATATCTTTTCCTTGTTTATCAAGGGTAATATTCTTCCAGAACTCTCTTTGGGTGTCCAAGTAAATTGGATCATCTGCTGTTAACAAAGTTTTGTACTTTGATGCAGACATGATTTCAATGATGGAGTCGAAAGCATCGGTGGTACCTGGTTTTGTCAAAAGACCCAGATAATTGTGTGGTGCTTTGTATGGAATTTCGATGGGAGTAGCCTTTGGAGCGGCCTTTTTGCGAGAAGATTTTGAAGTGGGTGTAGCAGATGACTTCGATTTTGTCATTTTGGAGATGATGATCGAAGAAGGTTGTGAAGGAATTTGAGGAAATGAGATGAGAACTGCTTTGAGAAAGGAATTTTTAAGAATTCAATTCGACAGTAAAACCCTGTTTGGGGTTTTGAATCGGGGTTTTATAGAGAAAAAGTGAATGCTGACGTGGCAGCGGTTACAAAAGGTCTGACCACTCTGTACTGTCCACGTG
Organism: Helianthus tuberosus; assembly: GCA_030545235.1. NCBI lineage: Eukaryota > Viridiplantae > Streptophyta > Magnoliopsida > Asterales > Asteraceae > Helianthus > Helianthus tuberosus. The sequence continues at coordinate 185,188,422 of CM060399.1, forward strand.
CCAACCCCTGATGAAGAAAACAACAACTCTTTAATGAAGACCACTGATGGAACAAGATCAGTGGTATAACTGTAGCAATGAGAGCAGTGGGTGATTTTCACTATCAGTGGATAGCATATCAGTGGATAAAACACTGATTTTGAACAACAGTGCTTATCAAAGAAATGAGAGAGCAGGGGTTGACTTTCAGTAGTGGACAAACTTTTAAGTAGAACAGACTTTTGAACAAAGCAGTGGTCATGGCAGACTTTTAAGGATTTAATGAAAAATTCATTTTTGGCTATTTTTAAGGATGGATTTTTGATTTTCTGAAAACATTTTAATGCTTTTATTCATAGAAAAACAGGATTTTGCCTGTTATTCCATGTTTAGCATGCCAATCCTAGAGACCAAGCTTTCAAAGGTGGATGTATCTAATGCTTTTGTGAGCACATCTGCTAGCTGGTCTTTAGTTGGAACATGATGCAGAGAAATCAAACCTTTTTCATAGCAATCCCTCACAAAGTGATGTCTGATGTCGATGTGTTTGGTGGTTGAGTGGGAAACTGGATTTTTGATGATATTTTCTGTTGCATGGCTATCCAACATGAGTGGTGTCTTTAGGGCAGTGATACCAAAATCCAATAACTGATTTTGAAGCCACAGGAGTTGGGCTGTACAGCTTGCAGCAGCAATGTATTCAGCTTCAGCAGTGGATGTTGAAACAACTGCTTGCTTTTTGCTTTGCCATGAAACTAAGCAATCACCTAGAAACTGGCACCCTCCTGAAGTGGACTTCCTTGTGGTGTTACATCCAGCAAAATCACTGTCTGAAAATCCTGAAAGCTTGATATTCCCATTAGCTGGATACCAGATACCAAGTGTGGGAGCACTTTTTATGTATCTGAATATCCTTTTTACAGCAATAAGGTTGGATTTCCTAGGGGCTGATTGAATTCTTGCACAAACACATGTTGCAAACATGATGTCTGGCCTAGATGCAGTTAGGTACAATAAAGACCCAATCATGCTTCTATATAGAGTTTGGTCAATCAGCTCATCCTTTTCATCAGACATGACTAGCTTATTTGTTGCCATGGGTGTGCTGCATGGTTTGCAATCATTCATATCAAATTTGTTTAAAAGTTCTTTGGCATATTTGCTTTGATGAATGAAAGTTCCATTTTGCATTTGCTGAACTTGGAGACCAAGAAAGCATTGCAGTTCACCCATTGCACTCATTTCAAACTCAGCTGTCATGAGTTGTCTAAACTCTTCACACATTTTGTTACATGTGCTTCCAAAAATAACATCATCCACATAAATTTGGACAATCATTAAATCCTTTCCTCTCCATTTTAGAAACAGTGTTTTATCAATGGTACCTCTTTTGAAACCATTTGAGAGTAAAAAGGTGGAAAGAGTTTCATACCAAGCTCTAGGTGCTTGTTTCAGGCCATACAAGGCTTTGTTTAGCCTGTAGACATGATCTGGATAAAATGGATCCTCAAAACCTGGAGGTTGACAAACATACACCTCTTCTTGAATTGTACCATAGAGGAAAGCACTTTTGATATCCATTTGGAACACCTTCATGTTGTGGTTGACAGCAAAGGCCAGGAACAGTCTTATAGCTTCCAATCTTGCTATAGGGGCAAAAGTTTCATCATAGTCTATCCACTCTTCCTGTCTGTAACCTTGAACCATAAGCTTGGCTTTATTCTTGACAACAATGCCCCTTTCATCAGTTTTATTTTTGAAGACCCACTTTGTGCCTATTGGACTTACATCCTTTGGCAGTGGTACAAGCTCCCATACTTGTTGTCTTTTAAACTGTTGGAGCTCCTCTTGCATGGCTTCTACCCAGATGTTGTCTTTCAGTGCCTCTTGGTACTTGACTGGCTGATGGAGTGATAGAAAGCCAGCAAAAAGACAAATGTTTTGGGTTTGGCTTCTTGTGAGCACCCCTTCATTGATGTTACCAATGATTTGATCAGGTGGATGAGATCTCAGGAAGATTAAATCTCCTTGGTATGGTATGATGGCTTTTGTTGGTGAAGGCTGCAGAATCATCTGAGCTAACCACTGCTGGTGACTTTGATGATCCAGCAGTGGCTTCAAAAGGTGGTGGAATAGGAGGTAAAGGTGTGGACACATGCTGACTTTGATCCACTGTTTGAGGATTTTTATCAACAGTGTTTGATGATGTGGAAGCAGGGGTTAAAGGGCTACTTTGGTCAACAACTGTTGAGGTAGCAGTGGTTGAGCTTTGACAGTTGTTTTGAACATCTGATGCTCTTCCCATTGTGGCAGACTTTTGTTGAGGAATGATGATCTCATACCATAGTCTGGAGGTAAATCCTCTGATGGACCTGCACTGTTAGTCTTGACAACAATATTTTCAAAAGTGAATTTATCAAGATCAAACAAATCAGCAGGATTTGCTGGGATTTCATTGATGAAAGTTCATTGAACTTCACATTCAAAGTCTCTTCCACTATCTTAGTCTTGGTGTTGAACACCTTGTAGGCCTTAGCAGTGATAGAGTATCCCAAATGTTAACCACTGTCTATTTTGGCTGCAAATTTTGAAATGGAATCTTTTAGGTTCAAAATAAAGCATGGGCAGCCAAATACCTTGAAATATGAGATCAGTGGTTTGATTTTATACAGAATTTCATAAGCAGTCTTTTTGTGCCTGGGGTTTATTAAAACTCTATTCTGGACATAGCAAGCAGTGTTTACTGCCTCTGCCCAGAAAGTTAATGGCAAACCTGAATCTGCAAGCATGGTTCTGGCTACTTCAATTAGAGTTCTGTTCTTTCTCTCAACTACCCCATTTTGCTCTGGTGTTCTAGGAATGCTGTACTGCCTTACAATCCCTTTCTTCACACAGAAGGCATCCAACTCCTTATTTTTTAATTTTGTGCCATTGTCACTCCTGAAGACTTTTACTGGAAGGTCAAATTGCTTTTCTACCTGTGTAATAAAGTCTTGCAAAATGCCTGCAGTCTCATCTTTGGAGTGTAAGAAATAAGTCCATGTAAACCTAGAGAAGTCATCAACAATAACCAAACAATATCTCTTCTTTTTGAGACTCATGACTTGAACTGGGCTAAACAAATCCATGTGTAGCATTTGCAGACACTGGGTTGTTTTGGACTCTTCAATGGACTTAAAGGAGCTTTTATGTTGTTTTCCTTTTAAGCAGGAAACACAATGCTCAGAACATGAAAACAATTTTTGTGGTAAACCTCTCACAAGGCCATTTTTTGAAATTTCAGTGATTGTCTTGAGATTTGTGTGCCCCAGTCTTCTGTGCCAAAGTTCTGTCTCTTTGTTAGAGGCAGTTGAGAACAGACATGCATCAGTTCTGGGGCTCTCTTTTGACATATCCACCACATAAACATTACCACTTCTTTGAGCAACAAGTTTGGTTTTTCCAGAATTGATTATTGCTTCAATCTTTTCAACCATTTCTGGTCCAACAATCCTACAACACTCCTTTGTGAAGAATGACCCATACCCCTTATCACTCATTTGTGAAACACTCAGGAGGTTGAATTTTAGATTGTCTATCAGATTGACATTTTCAAATTTTACATTTCCAGACTGTACTGTACCAGACCCCAGAACTTTCCCTTTACTATTATTACCAAAGGATATATCACCCCCTCCATGAATTTTGAATTCTTTGAGAAGGGCTTTACATCCTGTCATGTGCCTGGAGCCTCCACTATCTACATACCAAAGGCTATCTAAGCATGCAGAAGCTCCCTGCACATGAAGTAAAAGGATTAGTTCATTAGGGTCTCCAAAGCCAATAAGGCTTTGGATGGGGTCTCAACAGTGTCTGGGATGAGTGATGATGGATAGGCAGTGGTTAGGTCAGGGGTTTGGACAGTTTTAGGACTGTTTCTCTCTAACCACTGTTGTGGGTTTTGACCAATCACCTGCTGATACCCAAAAGGATGCCTGTTCACTCTTGGTTTAGAGGGCCTTTTATAGGTCTCATAAACAAGGGGAATCCTTTGGTAAGATGATTGTCCCTTGCCTTTTATGAATCGGTTGGCAGGGGGTGCATCAGTCACTTGAACATCTCTTTGGACAGATGTTTGATTCAGCTGTTTTGTAACAGTTGTTTGGACTGGCACAAACAGTGGTTGATTCTTGGTGAATTTGACAGATGATGTTGATGGACTCAAGGATGTTTTAGCAGTGTACTCATTCTTTTTTACATCAAAGTTTTTAAGATACACACATGCTTGAGTTTTGTGGTTTGTTTTACCACAGATGGTGCAGCTTTCAGCAGGTACAATGATACTTGTTTTGTTTAGGTCATATGCTTTTAGATGAAAACAGTCTTTTGTTAGATGGTTTCTCTTTTCACAAAAATCACAAAACAAGTTTTTGACCTTTTCTCTTTTCTTCCTTTTCTCAGACTCCTTAGCAACAGAGTTTTGAACTACTGTTGGGATGTCTTTGATAGGAATGACCTTCGCTTTTGGAGCTGTGACACCATCAGTGGTTGTAAAGTCCATAGGCTTGAAATTTTCAAGAATGTCACACTCATCAGACCATGTGGGTTTAAATTGGTATTTCTCGATTTCCTCAAAAGTTGAGGACCCCACTGATGATCTTTCCAGAGTGATTTTGTTACCAAGTTTGTCAGTAATCTTTACTTCTTGGCCATTCTTGTTGGTTGGTATTATTTCAGTTGAACCAGCTTGTTTGACAGCAGTATTTTCAAGATCATCATATTTTCTATATCTTATACCAAACTTGACATTGCTTTCAAGCTGTTTCTCAAGCATAACTTCATACTCTTTACAAGATTCCACCCATCTTTCACAGCTGATCTGGGTAGACTCCAACTCCTTTTTGCAAACTTGGTATTTTTCTACCATAGTTTGTAGTTGAGTTTTGGTTATGCTCTGCTCTTCTTTGAGACTGCTGATTTCTTTATCTTTTTCAGCCAATTTGTTTCTAAGTTCTTTTAATGACTTTTCAAATTTGACTTCATCAGTTAAGACTTTATCCCTAAGGTTTTCATTTACCTCTTTGATGTTAGCAAATGCAATAATGCATTTGTCTGAACACAGTTTTTCAAGAACTTGAGGTGATACCTTAGCAGCAGCCATCATGGCACAATCACATTGATGATCATCTTCATCATCAGCCCTAACTTCTTTCTCACCTGCTTTCTTTTCTTCCTTTTCTTCTTTGTCTTCTTTGGACCAGGGGTCAGACAGTGGTTCAATCAGGGTTTCTGAATTTTCTCCCAGCAGTAGTTCACCAGCAACAACAGTAACCACTGCTTCAGCCACTTCATCCACTGTTTCAGCACTTAGCTGTTCCCCTTCAGTTTCTACCCCTTCTGGTATTGACTCTAAAGCCATCAAGCAAAATTCATCATTAGAAGGATCATTAAAAGCATAGAGTGCAAAATTTTCATCACCAAGCTCATCAGGCATGCTGCTTCAGTCAACAAAGCCTTGAAAAAGCTTTGTTGATCTGGTTGTACCACTGTTGGAGCAGCTTGTTGAGGTGCAACAGGTTGCACTTGTGCCTGAGGGACAGGGGCTTGAACATACTGAATTTGTGGAACAGTGGTTTGAACATGCATGCACAGGGGTTGCAGCATAGTGAGCAGTGTTAACATGGGCTGCATGGGTATATTGGGTATAGTGCACAGTGCTTTGATTTTGTGGTCTAGGGTTTGAGCTAGGATGAGTTATTATTGGACCAGTGGTTTGACTCCTGCATTCCCTAGCAAAATGACCTAGCATATTGCACTTATAGCACTTATTTTTTGACTTATCCAACCCCACTATTAAATTCCCATGTAACCCTGGGAATTTTCTCCCTGTTCTTTTATAGAATTTGCTTGTTCTTACACTAAGCAAAGCCAATTGATGCAAAATGTCCATCTCTTCTAAGTCAGTGGGATCAAAGTGTTGCAAATCATTGAGTTCAAAACACAATTTATCTGACATCTGGTTTTCACAATTTGCAGTAAAAGCATAATTTGCAGAGTGAGAATCAGGGTTGTTGAAATTTCCACCAGCAGTTATATCAATAAAGTGATCATAACCCTGATCCTTACTACTGCTACCAGATTCTTCCTGACCAAAAAGAGTTGTGCTGCCAAATGAATAATCATCAGCAACTTTGCCAGACTGATTACTTTTCCAAATGGATAGAAGCTGAAGCCTTTGCACAAGTCAGAGAAAAGGAAGTTATATCCTTTATTAAAAGAAACATTATTACCAGATTTGGTATTCATTCTGAAATTGTTTGTGATAATGGATCCCAATTTATTGGGAGTAGAACTACTAACTTTTGTGACAGTTGGGGGATTAAGATGATAACATCAACACCAGTCCACCCACAAGCTAATGGTCAAGCAGAATCATCCAACAAGATCATCATCAACAACTTGAAGAAGAAGCTTGGATCCAAGAAAGGAAAATGGGCAGAAGAGCTACCTTATGTGTTATGGGCTGATAGTGTCACACCCCCAAAGCACCACATGCGGTAACCCCGCAAGACATGTGACGTACCAGGATCTAGCCACCAATCACATTGAACTAACCATAAGATGTTTAACAAAATTCTCATTCATTAAGTAAAACATTCATAAAACATATTCCAAGTTAAATAGTGTTAGCGGAAGCAAATAGTAAAACACTGTTCAAATATTTCCAAAAGCCAATGTATGCGAAACTAGTAAACAAGTCTCGTAAACCCAAGCGACACGACCCATGACCACTCCAGCCATCCAGATAGCAAGTTCCTCATCCAAAGTACCTAACGACCTGCGAGCATTCAACAAGTGTATTAGACAACGCTGGTGAGTTCACAGTTTTACGAAAACGTTAATTACCAAGTGTTTAATCCAGTTTGTTAACAAATCCGAAAGTAATGTTGATAATATCTCGATACTAAACAAGACGGCTCCTGATGTATGTTTTACCCGTTCCCCAGTGCTCCTATCAAAACACTGGGCATGACTGGGTCATTAGTTCACACCCGTCCTCTCCGGTACGGGGTGAGGGTGCCAAACCTAAGTAGCGCTACCAACTAATACCCCGTTACCTCTCCGGTAACAAAAGGATGGGACTTAAGGGTGAGAGTATTATCCAACATTCTAGTTTTTACCCAAAAGACTTATCCCTCCCCGGGATACCCACTGACTGTCCCAACAACCTGGACGCATGCTCAAGAGTAGTGAACTCACCTTTGATTTGCTCGGTATGTTTTAATTACCCATCCAGTTGGTCAACCCCCTACCGTGGTTACCAATAACAATTAGTTCCAAGATTTAACAAATAAGTCACATGAATTAAAGATTGCATTTATCACAAGTAGCATTTTGCAACACATGGTATATTCAGCTCACATACGGGTTCACACCCCACGTATATCATGCAAGATCACATAACAGTTAACTGGGCTGTCTACCCATGCCCAAGCCGACTTGGTTCTCCCTTCGGCGAAAAACCCCACTGATGAAAGAGTCCCATCATTCGTCATAAACAACCTCGACAAAATATTACATCTTTCGTCGGTTACATGTGTGACGAAATATCACATGTTTCGTCGGGCTACATGTGTGACGAAATATCACATGTTTCGTCGGAATCAGTTACAGAAACATCAGTTGCACATTTTAACATAAACTATGGATCAAACGACGGTTACTACGTATAATCTAACAAACCCTAATACGAACCATCATCATAACAGTTTCCAATCATTGAATCACAATACCCAGATTTAACGTAATCCTTAATCATATACATAATTACAATTCCCAGTAAAAACTCCGACGCTCTAATCACATGTAAATTAGGCTACTAATCTTCATTAACCAATCAACATTACTATGAACAGTATACTAGAATCATCAATCTTTATCATGCACCACTCTAGGTTTACAATATCAATAACAGGCCCTAATCACATATAATCATAACAAAACAACCTCAGAATTATAACACACCATTAACGATAGGACACTAACCGTGATTCTAAAGTGTTTTGATGAACCGGAATGACAACGTTTCGAGATTCTCTAACTGCCGCTGCACAGAGAGTGGGGAAAGGACCTTAGGGTTTTGTGTTCTACGTAACTGATTACAAAAAGGTTATAATATAAAAGAGGTTGGGCCGCTAACCTCTCTGGGCCGAGGCCCCTTTTTCGGCGAAACACAAGCTCGATGAAAGACCATTCCTCGTCGGGACCAAGGGTGACGAAAAACCCATTTTTCGTCGAGATCAGCTTATGGCGAAAGACCTTATATAACATCTTAATTAAACTATGTTTAATTATATTAAACACCACACATTTAATAACCAAATATTACACATAAAATGTACATCATTCACATAACTACACTCGACACCCCATGAATTAGATTGTAAAACAGGATTATGAACTCAGTGAGGTGTATGGAAAAGACCTTGAAATCTCGGATTGTCACAGATAGAACAACTCCCAAGAATGCTACTGGTCAGACTCCATTCTCCTTAGTGTTTGGAGCTGAATCAGTGATCCCTACAGAGATGGTAGTCCCTACTGCAAGAACACGCATCCGTGATCTTGCAGGAAATGTTGAAAACTTGGTTCAAGACTTGGATACTGTTAGGGGTGGATTTCTAAATGACCCGTGATCCTCAATTATTATCCTGCTTGGTGATCCTTACTTCTGTGCCAGTTAGTGATCCTCAGAAGTGCTTCAGGATCAGGATCATGGATCATCCTAAGGATCCTTATACTAATGATTGTCTGCTTTGAATTCGTAATTGTTTTGCAGGAGTATCAATTGGACTTGGTCTTGGCGATATTCCTGGAGTATATTCCTTGAAGTATTCCGCACGTGCTTGGCTGAAAATGGACGTTGTGGAGTCGTGGAGGACTTGCACCATTTGCGGACAATTAGTTACTTAGATATTTTCTAATTTAAAAGGGGTAGCGAGCTAATTAGACAACACTTTTTGCTATTTTTTGGCTACACACACACTCGTACAACTGCTCTCATCAATCTCGCTAACACACTTGGCGATTACACACGTTTCTACACGATACACTATAGTAATCCTTGTACTTAGCTCGCTATCATCCGAAGTTGTAACAGATTGTTTGTTTAATTTAAGTTGGTGATCGGTAGTTTCCATCACCCGGGGTTTTTTGTGCCGGAGATCAACTCTTGATTAAGGGCTTTTTCCCCGTATAAATCTTCGTGTCATTTGTTCATCATATTTCATAGTGATCCTTATTATTGTTCATCAATTCAAGCATCATACCCCGTAACAAAGAGTTTGGTTGCATTATCCTCGTCTGATTTTTGACCAAAACAGTTTGGCGCCCACCGTGGGGCAATTGGTGCTTCATTCCTAAGAAATTCTCATTTTTGTGATCATTTCGGTTCGTTACATCCAAGCAGATGGCTTCATCATCAAAGAACACCTCCAGTGCGATGTCTGCAGTCAATTCATCCCAGGGCATTCCACCATTGCCTCCACCACCTTCTGGACCTCAGAAAAATGCCGAGAAGAAACCAAATCCCATTTTCTCAAAACCTCCAACTTCTTCTGCTTCTTATACTCCCACTACTAGTGACTTGTTTACTCTGATTTTGCAGATGAAGGAGCATATACAGCAGCAGGATAAGACCAATGAAAGGATTCTTAGAGAAATTGGAGACATCAAGAAACAGAAGAGATCGGCAGAGGATCATTCCCCACTGATGCCCAGATCTTTGAATTTCGATACTCCGGTTATAACTTCTCAGCCTTTAGTGGTTCCAGACGTTCAATATGTGGGAGGACCAAAAGGAGTGCATTACGGATCATCAGCAATGACTCGGGCTTCAGGGTTACACTTCCAACCAGCAGGATCCCATCCTCAGCATATAGGATCCTTCGCCAGCTCAGGAGGATACTCAGGAGCTCAGCAGATTCAAGGGTTCTGGCCGTTTCAAGGATCCTCCCAGGTCCAAGGATCCTCCCAGGTTCAAGGATTCTCCCAGGTTCAAGGATCCTCCTATGTTCCAGGATCCTCACAGGTTCAAGGATCCTCCTATGTTCCAGGATCCTCACAGGTTCAAGGATCCTCCTACGTTCCGGGATCCTCACAGGTTCAAGGATCCTCTCAGTTTCATGGATCCTTAAGGAGTTTGCAATCAGGGAATACCGATATCCATCAGGGAGATTTCATTCCAATGCAGACCATTGCTTCTACTGGTCCATCAGTCATTCCAGAGCCCCAACAATATGGATTCACATCCGCTCTTCCTAATTTGAATCCAATGGGAGGTAATTCTTTCAATAATTCTTATACCACTAACCATGGCCTTATGCAGGATACAGGTATGAATCATGCCATGGCCAGAGAATTGCAAAAGTTAAAGGATATGATATCAAGTGTCCCAGGAGTGGTCAAGCCTATCCCAGAGATTGCAGATGGGAGCCATAAGATATCTCGTTTTGCACCACCAATCTGTGATGCTGAGATACCAAAGAGGTTCCATGTGCCTACTATGAAGTTGTATGACGGTTTAACAGATCCTGAAGAACACATAGCACAATACAGGGAAAGGATGGAGATCAATCCCATCCCAGAAAGATTAAAGGAAGCATGTCTATGCAAGGGATTTGGATCCACTCTTACTGGATCAGCTCTTAAATGGCTGCTAAGTCTTCCCCCTTACTCTATTACCTCATTTGCTAATCTAGTTAACCTATTTAATAACCAATTTTCTTGTAGTAGGAAATTTGAGCGTTTAACTAGTGATCTGTATAGGATAACCCAAGGTTATAATGAATCATTAAGGGATTATATCACTAAATTTAGTAAAGAATCCTTAGATATTCCTAACCTGGATATAGCTACGGTTGTTGAAGCCTTTAAAATGGGATTGCTTAGGGATTCGTTATTCTATGATGATCTTGTTATGACACCATGCAGGAATCTAGATGAGGTAAGAACCCGGGCCCTAAGGTTCATCCGGCTAGAGGATGACAAAAGGATCCAGGAAAGGTTAGCAGGATCCTCAAAGCAAGAGAAGCAAGGATCCTCATTCAAGAACAACAAGTTCAGATCCTATAACAAATCTGATAACCAGAATGTGCATGCCGTTGAACAAGAAGAAGACGATGAGGATTATCCTCCAATTTCTGAATATTGTTTTTCTGTTGATAACAATGAACTAATCCTTGCGATGCAGAATTTAGGTGATAAAGCTAGATGGCCCAGGAAAAATGACAGACCAGCTGCAACCAAAGATAAGTCAAAGTGGTGTGCATATCATGAAGATTTTGGGCATCTCACAGAAGAATGCATCGCACTGAGAAAAGAAATTGGATACTTGTTGAGCAAGGGGCACTTAAAAGAATTACTGGGAAGAAAGAAGTCAAGGACTCAGGATCCTGAAAGGATCCCAGAGAAAGCTCCAGCCCCTCCAGCTGATGCACAAGTTATTAACTTTATTTCTGGAGGATCAGACATTTGTGGAACATCCTTCTCTGCAGCTAAAAGACATGCAAAAGAAACGAAGATGGATAATGGAGATAGACCCATTCGAACATCCAGTGTCTCCGAAGGAAAAGTTATAACTTTTGATGAGGATGATCGTGTTGACATTCAGGATCCTCATCACGATGGTTTGGTTATCACTCTTTTTATTTCTAACCATTTTGTTCGCAGGATCCTTATAGACGGAGGAAGCTCTGTGAACATTATCCAACTGGTATATACTGTTATATTGCTATGCCATTCGGACTAAGAAATGCAGGTGCAACCTATCAAAGGCTAGTGAATATGATGTTCAAGGATCAGATTGGACAGACTATGGAGGTTTACATAGACGATATGGTGGTAAAATCAAAAAAGCCTGAGGATCACCTAAGAGACTTGGAAGAAGCGTTCAATATCCTTGATAAATATAATATGAAACTTAATCCTTCTAAGTGTCGTTTTGGTGTAAAGGCAGGTAAATTCTTAGGATATATGGTGACAAAGAGAGGCATTGAAGCCAGTCCAGAACAAATCAAAGCTATAGTGAACATCAAGTCCCCTGCCAATGCTAAGGACGTTCAGAGGTTAACAGGCAGGATTGCAGCTTTAAAAAGATTCATATCTAAATCCTCATAAAAGTGCAAGGAATTCTATGATATCCTAAGGAAGAACAAGAAATTCGAGTGGACTGAGAGGCATGAAAATGCCTTAAAAGCTCTTAAGGATTACCTATCCTCAGCCCCAGCCTTGATGAAACCAGAAAAGGGAGATGTGTTATCCTTATACTTGGCGGTATCCTCAAAAGCAGTAAGTGCAGTCCTTGTTAAGGATCACCAAGGTACACAACATCCTGTCTATTATGTAAGTAAGAGTTTACTTGACGCTGAATCCAGGTATTCACACTTAGAAAAACTTATCCTTGCATTAATTATGGCATCTACTAAATTGAGACATTATTTTGAAACTCATGCCATTATCGTTAAAACTAATTTTCCAATTAAGAATGTCCTCATGAAACCTGAAATGTCAGGAAGGATGGCCAAGTGGGTAGTGAAGCTTAGTGCATATGATATAAGATATGAGCCCAGGACAGCCATTAAATCCCAAGCATTAGCCGACTTTGTGGCAGATTTCAGTAGTGATTTGCAAAAGGAAGCTGAGTTAGAAGTCCAGCAGCTAGAGGAGACCAAGGATCCTTGGATACTCTATACTGATGGATCCTCAAATGTCAAAGGAACAGGGCTTGGAATACTACTAAAATCGCCACAGGGGGACATAATACCCCACTCTATAGCTTGTGAGTTCCAAACCACTAACAATGAGGCTGAATATGAAGCCTTGATAGCTGGTTTGCAAATTGCTAAGCATATGAGGATCAGGTATCTTGAGGTACATGTAGATTCTTTGTTAATCACTAATCACTTTAATGGATCCTATGTTGTTAAAGGTGAAAAGTTAACCAAATATTTAGAGATAGTCAAAGAATTGGCACTCTCTTTTGTATCTTTTAGTTTGACACAGGTACCAAGGGAAGAAAATGCAGAGGCAGATGCATTAGCCAATTTAGGATCATCCTTGAAGATCCCGGAGGATATAAGTATCCCCATTATCCATATCCTGGCTCCTGCCATCGAGGATCACGTGGCTACGGAAATAGGAGAGGATTCTGCAATTATCCCTAGTGAGGATACTCAAACTCATCCAGGATCATGGATCCTCCCAATCATGAGATACATACAACATGGAGAGATTCCTACAGGAGAAAACCCCAGGGCTTTCAAAATTAAGGTATCTCAATTCACAATTTTAAATAATATGTTGTATAAACGATCTCTTGCAGGACCATATTTAAGATGCATTGAGGATCTTGAAATCCAAGAAGTTTTAAAAGACTTCCATGAAGGAGATTGTGGAAACCACACTGGGGGCAGGGCATTATTCTCAAGGATCCTGAGGACAGGATACTATTGGCCAACTATGAAGAGAGATGCTGTGGAGTATGCTAAGAAGTGTGATCCTTGTCAGAGACACAGCAATATCCTTCATCAACCGGCTGAATTATTGCATCCTATATCCTCCACTTGGCCATTCATGAGATAGGGCATGGATATAGTTGGTAAGCTCCCTAAGGCACCTGGTGGAAAAGTGTTCATGCTTGCTATGACTGGTTACTTCTCCAAGTGGATAGAGGCTGAAGCTTTTGCCCAAGTCAGAGAAAAGGAAGTTATATCCTTCATTAAAAGAAATATTATAACTAGATTTGGTATTCCTTCTGAAATTATATGTGATAATGGTTCCCAATTCATTGGGGCCAGAACTACTAACTTTTGTGACAGCTGTGGGATTAAGATGATAACATCAACACCAGTCCACCCACAAGCTAATGGTCAGGCAGAATCCTCCAATAAGATCATCATCAACAATTTGAAGAAGAAGCTTGGATCCAAGAAAGGGAAATGGGCAGAAGAACTACCTTATGTGCTTTGGGTTGATAGTACAACCCCTAAGAATGCTACAGGCCAAACTCCATTCTCTTTGGTATTTGGGGCAGAATCAGTGATCCCTACAGAAATGGTGGTCCCAACTGCTAGAACAAGTATGCGTGATCCTGAGGAAAATGATGAGAACTTGGTTCAAGACCTGGATACTATAGAAGAAATCAGAAATTTGGCAAGGATAAGGATGGCCAGCTATCAGCAAAGAATGGCTGGAGCCTACAACAAAAATGTCAGGATCAGGAAATTCCAAGTTGGTGATATGGTGCTAAGGAAAGCATTTCAGAATACTACCAATCCTGCTGATGGAAAGTTGGCACCAAAATGGGAAGGCCCTTACTTGATCGAAGCTGAGGCAGGAAAGGGGGCATATCGATTGCTAATAATGGAAGGTGATTTGCTACCTAGAGCCTGGAATGCTGTCCATTTGAAGAAATACTTCATGTGATAAGGATCCATGATCCTCACATGATAAATATCCTTAAAGGATCCTTAAAGCACAGATGATCCTCATTCGGGTAACATCCTAATCTCAAACTATTTCATTTCCTTACTTTCTCACAAAAGGATAAGGATCCGGCATCCTTTATCCTCCTTTCACGAGATTTGGAGTTTTGAAGGTTCAGGTACTCTTAGTAAAAGGATGATTATCCACACAAGCAACCAGTTACTTGGGTTTGACCCCAGTCGTTTGGGCTTGACCACAGTTCCGCCAGTAGCGTATGATGATCCTGGTATAGTTCATGGCAGTGGGACCAGTACTCGTTTTAGGGGCTGATAATTCCATTGTACTGGCTATACCTAGGATCCTACGTATAATGGTAGACGTACCATACATCCGTTCTTAAGGTTTCTAACGTTTTCACGTTAGCTAAGGTTTTGGCATTTTCATGCCACTAAGTTTGGATAGTCGCCAGTTAGGGCCATACTCCAGTTCACACACGATCCTTGGGCTTGTCCCCAGTTATCCTTGGGCTTGTCCCCAGTTATCCTTGGGCTTGTCCCCAGTTGCTAACTTTTATCTTATATTGGCTTAGTCCCGAGTTATGTTCTATTTCAGGTCTTCAAAGTTAAACAACTAAGGATCCTTGATCCTTACTTCTTACTAAGGTCTGTCTTATGGTTATCCTGGTTATAGTATTAAGGGTTAGGATCCTAACTTGGATCCTCAGGTATGATCCTTAACTATTTTGATTTTATTCATTGATTATTTGAATAACCCTAATACTTTGACAACTGAACTCATGATCCTTAGAATATACCACTTTTTGGAATTTTTCAACTATAGGATATTTGATCCTGCATTATATCCTAAATTTTTTATGTAAGTTGTTCAACTTTTCTGACACAGACAAGTGTACATCAAAACAATTGAAAAATAAAATAACAACAAGGATATCAACGCAGGATATAGCCAAAAAGTTAAAGCCATTTTATTCACAAAAGCTTAAACCCTTTTAAGGTTGTCAAAATTACCTACCCCGAGCATCTACCAGCAATACGTGGCCCGTCCGCTGGGGTAGGTAAAGGGTGTCCATTGTTCATAGGTTTTTCAAGTGCAGTAATCAAAAGACGGCAGGATCACATTGGCTTCATCCCCCAAACAGAGGATCCCTCCACCATTTGTAATCCTGCCTATTGTTCAAAGCATCATCCATGATCCTCAACCCTAGTTACTATTGTTTGAGTACAGACCAACCATTGTTCAATCAAAACATCATCAAAAGAAAAAAAACTACTACCAAATTTAAAAATTGGGCTCCGGCTACGTCTAGGAATGTCCATCATCGCCCAATCGTGCAGCCTACACCTACGCTGCATCTTCGTCCCCTCCAGCTTCGGTATCCTTCACCAGATCCTTTCCACTGCTTCCAGCCTCAATCGCCAAAACCTCCTCAGCCTCCTCATCATCTTCCAGATCAGCTAACCTCGCCTTCCAGCCCTCAACATCCCAGCTGCTTCTGTCGAAGTCAGGATCTTGAGCCTCCTCGGCCATCTTCAGTTTTGTCTTGTACATTGTGATGGCAGCAGAGACCTTTGCACCTTCTATGAGATCATGTTTCTCGTAGTCAATGTCGATCAAGATCTTAGCTATCTTAGTCTTGGCGTCTTGAAGGGCTTTTTCGAGATCAGCAATCTTAAGATCCTTGAGCACTGCAACTTGTTGGAGGTCAGCAATCTTCTTATCCAGCTCCTCAACACTCCCCACGTAGTCTTCAATCTCAGTAAATTTCTGCAAAAAAGACAAAGTAGTTCAAGATCAGGTGATCCTCAAATAAGTAGGATATTTAGGCAGAATTGGTGATCCTCACGTCATTGAATTATTCAAGGAACTGGTGGCGGATCAGTGGCAGGCCTTGTAGGTCCTCTATCTCAGAGTTTTTCCTCTTCTTGCCACCCCTTCCTTTAGTGAGTGCCTTGGGGATGGAGACACTAGGGCTGGCAAGGGCTGGCTTGGAAGCTTTTCCGGCACCTACACATTCAAAGCAAGATAAGTATCCTTACCCTATTCTTATTTAACTATTTATTTAAATATTTAACTATATAAAAAGCAAGATACTTACTTGACATGGTGACTGAGCCTGAGGATACCTCTTGAGAATCCTGGGTGATTGTCTTAAACGATCTTGTTTCAGGGTCGAGTCTTCTAAAAACAGCAAGCCTTTCCTTAGTATCAGGAGATGGTATGAGATGTGAAACAGTGACAGCTGCATAACATAAAACAAAAGGGGGTTAGTGATCCTATCACAAAAGCAAGATTACCTGGTGATCCTTCTCAGGATCCTCTGTCCTACCATGGGTGGACCACTTCCTTGGTAGATCCTTTCCGTTTGGAATGGTATCCCTTCTGACAAAGAAAAAGCATCGTTTCCAGTTTGTATCGTTCTTGGTGGCCTTAAAAATGGGATGTTCTTCGCCGGGTTTTCGCTTAAACAGATATCGGTTGGATCCAAACGTTGTGAGACCATACATCTCTGCCAGTTCCGACATTCCTAAATCAATCCCTTCCTGCTCTATGATCCTTTCAAGGGTATATAAGACCCTCCAGATCATCGGCATAGCTTGGATGTAAGAGATGCCGGTTAAGGAGAAAAAGGGATTGGGTAAAAGCTGGAAAAGGATAGGTATATCCTATGGTGAATGGGGTAACCGGAAAGGCAACCCATGTCTCAGAAATGTAGTCGCTCAGAACAGTGGGATCAAAGGGTTTGAAAAAGGCGTTCGCCGGAAAGCAGTGCCGGATCTTATCTACTTGTGCATCGTTAAAGCAACACCTCTCATTCGCTGAGTCTTTGATGATCCCTTGACTCTTCAAGGGGCTATCCTTCTGGTGATCCTTGGCGGGGGAGGACCGGAGCATCATTCTTAACGAGATGATGGTAAAGAAAGAAAAACAGAGTAAGAGAAAGAGAAGTAGGAGAAGAGATACCTGATTGATCTTCGGCTAAGAATTTAAAGGGAAGTTATCTTGGATTTAAATGCAAATTGATCCTATCTCTAACTCCTATTTATAATGATGATTTGCAGGATTGTCACTTCGGTGACGTCAGGTTTGCAACGGCTAGTCCGTCTTCAACGGCTAGTTATCCGTTAGTTTGTTGCGGATAAGATCAACAAAATACAACTCGTTTATTTACAATATAACTCTTTATATTTTGGGGGCAATTGTTAGGGGTGGATTTCTAAATGACCCGTGATCCTCAATTATTATCCTGCTTGGTGATCCTTACTTCTGTGCCAGTTAGTGATCCTCAGAAGTGCTTCAGGATCAGGATCATGGATCATCCTAAGGATCCTTATACTAATGATTGTCTGCTTTGAATTCGTAATTGTTTTGCAGGAGTATCAATTGGACTTGGTCTTGGCGATATTCCTGGAGTATATTCCTTGAAGTATTCCGCACGTGCTTGGCTGAAAATGGACGTTGTGGAGTCGTGGAGGACTTGCACCATTTGCGGACAATTAGTTACTTAGATATTTTCTAATTTAAAAGGGGTAGCGAGCTAATTAGACAACACTTTTTGCTATTTTTTGGCTACACACACACTCGTACAACTGCTCTCATCAATCTCGCTAACACACTTGGCGATTACACACATTTCTACACGATACACTATAGTAATCCTTGTACTTAGCTCGCTATCATCCGAAGTTGTAACAGATTGTTTGTTTAATTTAAGTTGGTGATCGGTAGTTTCCATCACCCGGGGTTTTTTGTGCCGGAGATCAACTCTTGATCAAGGGCTTTTCCCCCGTATAAATCTTCGTGTCATTTGTTCATCATATTTCATAGTGATCCTTATTATTGTTCATCAATTCAAGCATCATACCCCGTAACAAAGAGTTTGGTTGCATTATCCTCGTCTGATTTTTGACCAAAACAGATACCATAGAAGAACTTAGGGATTTGGCAAGGATAAGATTGGCCAGTTATCAACAAATGATGGCTGGAGCTTATAACAAGAATGTCAGGATCAGAAAGTTTCAAGTTGGTGACATGGTGTTGAGGAAAGCATTCCAAAATACCACAAATCCTGATGATGGCAAGTTAGCACCAAAGTGGGAAGGCCCCTATCTTATTGAAGCTAAAGCAGGAAAAGGGGGCATACCGCTTATTAAC
The DNA here is from genome assembly GCA_030545235.1 of Helianthus tuberosus. NCBI lineage: Eukaryota > Viridiplantae > Streptophyta > Magnoliopsida > Asterales > Asteraceae > Helianthus > Helianthus tuberosus. The sequence goes on from CM060399.1 coordinate 185,207,037, forward strand.
AATGGAAGGTGATCTATTACCAAGAGCTTGGAATGCTGTCCATCTAAAGAGATACTTCATGTAAGAAGGATCCAGGATCCTTAGTCATCCTCATATCTGGTATACATAAAGGATCCTTAGAGGACATATGATCCTCATTCTGGTAATGATTTGATTCTAATTTATCTAATCCTTTAATTTATTTGATTACAAGGAGAAGGATCCAGGATCCTTTATCCTTTTTCACTAAGTTGTGAGTTTTGCAGAAGTGGGTGCATCTTTGACAAAGGATCAAGTATCCACAGAAGTCTCATAAGTTTTATGGGCTTGTCCCCAGTTTTATGGGTTTATCCCCAGTTTTTGGGCTTGTCCCCAGTTTAAGGTATCTATTACCTCCTACGAATCAGGTTCTTACACCTTCGCCAGTTGCGCACGATTATCCTAGTGCAGTTAAAAGCAATGGGACCAGTACCCGCTTTAGGGGCTGACAATTTCATTGTACCGGCTGTATTTAGGATCCTAAGTATAATGGTAGACGTACCATACATCCGTTCCTAAGGTTTCTAACGTTTTCACGTTAGCTAAGGTTTCGGCATTTTCATGTCGCTCACGTTGGGATAGTCGCCAGTTTGGGCCATACTCCAGTTTACACAAGTTTATTTGGGCTTGACCCCAGTTTACACCCGTTTATTTGGGCTTGTCCCTAGTTATTTGGGCTTGTCTCTAGTTTGTTGGGCTTGTCCCCAGTTTATTTGGGCTTGTCCCCAGTTATTATGGGTTCATTCCCAATTATTTGGCTTGGTCCCAAGTTTGTTTTTCTTACAGGATCTTGGAGCTCTAAAGTAATACAAGTTCTGACAATAAGGATCCTGGATCCTTGAAACTTTACTTTTCACAGTTTGTTTATTCAGTATTAATTTACAAGGATATAGAATCCTAACTTGGATTCTCTGGTATGTTATATTCTAACTTTTTCTAAGCTGCAAGTTTTCTCTTATCCTTTTTGGTTAAGGATCATTGATCCACATTTGTCCGAACACTTCAAGTTTTCTGTTAAAAGTTTAACATTATCATCAGAGTTCCAATAACTTTTCAGTTGTTTGGCGATGATATCTTTGAAAATAGAAAGCATACATGAAAAATAAAAAGGGAAGAAACAACTACAGATGTAGCTAAAAAAAAGTTTAATGTTATTACCCATTCATTATGTATCAAAATCATCTGGCCTGGATTTCACCTGTAAAACAGTGGACCATACACCCAGGCCGGACAGGGCTATCTAACAGTTAAAGTGTCTATGCAGAAATTAAAATGCAGGAAGGTTAATAGCGAACGGTGTAGAAGGATTCATTATCCACAAACAGAAGGATCTTTTGATCTATAAAGGCACTTGAGGAGTTATCTCTAACTCTGTATTTTGCAATGAGGATTATAGCAGGTCTTATCAGTGACGACAGACAGTGTAGCGACTGGTTACCAGCAGCAACGGCTAGTCCGCTTCTAACGGAAATATGACAGGTGTGAATCCTTATCACATCTGCCATATTGGGGGCAATTGTTAGGGCATGGATTTTATGCTAAGGATCATCTATCCTGAGACTGGGCATGGATCACGGATCCTTAACGGATAATGCAGGGAGTCTGAGGATCCAGGATCCTTAACATTACTTATGATTTCTAACAATTGTCACGTTTTTAATGTTTATTCGCAGATAATGGACGTAGTGGACTAAATCTCATCTAGAATCTCGGGAATATTCGTTCAAGATGCCACACATGTACTATTTTCACAATGGTCATGGGTAATGAATGTGGGAGCTTCCATATTTTTCGCAAAGTTAGTTGTTAGCAGGTTTACCTATTATTTTAGGGGATATTGAGCTGATAGAACACAATTTTTCGACACAACACCTCTGCTACTCGCTCTCGAACACACACACACACACTAGAATTCATTGTAACAAGCTCAATATCATCCAAAGTTGTAACCTTTTTTGTGCAATATAGTTGGTGATCGGTAGTTTCCATCACCCGAGGTTTTTTATGCCGGAGATCTCATAAAGATCAAGGGCTTTTTCCTCGTATAAATCTCGGTGTTCATCGTTGATTTCATTTTCTATTCGTTCATGCATTTGTTCATATAATCAAGCACTCAACCTCACAAAAATCAGATTTGGTTACATTATCCTTGTGTGATTTTTGCCCAAAACAGTCATCACTATCAAATGTTATCACTTTATCAGTTGTAAGAGTTGTCATCCTGGTTGGCTTATCTCCCCGTTCTGCCTTAGCCTACTTGGCATGTCTTTTTGCTGCGGAGTAAGAGGTTCCACATATGTCGGATCCTCCTGAAGTAAAGTTAATTATCTTGGCGTCTGCAGGAGGTGATGCTGCTCGTTCAGGATCCTTCTCAGTATCCTGACCCTTATTCTTTTTTTTTTGCCCAGAAGATCCTTCAGGTATCCTTTGCTTAGCAGATAGCTTATTTCCTTCCTCAGGGCTATACAATCTTCCGTGACATGTCCAAAATCCTCATGGAAAGCACACCATTTGGATTTATCCTTCCAATCGGCCTTTTGCTGGTTCTTCCTGGGCCACCTCGCTTTATCTCCCAAACCCTGCATAGCATACATTAGTTCGGGTATATTAACAGAAAAACAGTATTCTGATAATTCAGGATACTCCTCAGGATCCTCATCCTCAACAACATTCACTTTCTTGCTGTCATTCCTGCCATATGGCTTAGAGTGATATGGTTTGTATGAGGATTCTGACTTCCTGTTAGTTGATTCATATGTTGAGGATGAATTCATCCTCTCTTGCATTTTCTTGTCGTCTTCCAGACTGATATATTTTAAAGCCCTGTTTCGAGCTTCATCCAGGTTCCTGCAAGGGTTCATCACAAGATCTTGATAAAATTGGGAATCCTTTTGCAACCTCATTTTGAATGCCTGTACGACTGTGGCAACATCAAGGTGTGAGATATCCAAGGATTCCCTGCTAAACTTGTTCACATAATCCCTCAAGGATTCTTGAGGACCTTGAGTTATCCTTTAGAGATCACTGGTTAGTTTCTCAAAACTTCGACTGCAAGAAAATTGACTATTAAATAAGTTAACTAAGTGAGTAAATGATGTAATCGAATGAGGTGGGACGTTTAAGAGCCATTTTAAGGCTGATCCTGTTAGAGTAGAGCCGAAGCCCTTGCAGAGGCATGCTTCATTGAGATCTGGAGGAATAGGGTTAATTTCCATCCTTTCTCTATACTGAGCAATATGCTCCTCGGGATCAGTAGTTCTGTCATAAAGCTTCATATTGGGAGTTTGAAATCTTTTTGGGATTTCAGCATCGCATATAGGATATACAAACCGGGATATCCTGTGACTATCCTGGGATACTTCCGGAATGGGCTGAACAACCCCGGGTACATTGGATATCATATCCTTCAACTTCTGAAGCTCCCTAGAGAGTGCCGACGTCACACCTGTTCCTGCAAAGATCCAAAATTGTTAGCAGCATGAGTATTGATATTATTAGACACGTTACCAGTTTGAGGATTCTGGCCATATCCTGGAGCATATCCCGAGCCCCTCACGTTGATACCCTGACTGTTGAAGGTATCTGAGGAATATGACCCTGAGAATGGCTTGGTATAATGTTGCCCTGATTATCCTCAGTGTATACTGCTGAACTGAAGTTCAGCCATCTGGGCTGCAAGGGAGTGACAGTATCCTCAGCAGGCCTGTTAGAGTTAGATTTCAAGAGTTGTATTTCTCTTATCAGCATTTGATTGGTCTCCTGCTGTTGCTTCATCTGATCCTGTATACTATCAAACAAAGTTACAATTTCATCATTAGAAGCCATAATAGGAGTTCTCCCTGAAGCAGCAGATCCATGGACATTTTGAGTAGGAACAATATCTCGAGATGTGTGAGTTTCAGTCCTCCTTGGAGGAGCTTGAGGCTGTGAAGAAGCTTGCGTCCTTGGAGGTGGTGGAAGCACCGAACCGATTGCTGCAGAGGTTGTAGCAGACATGGTAGAAGAGCTCATGTTTGATTTTGAGGCCATTGAAAATAGTTGTGCAAAAAGTTTCGAAAAAAGAAAACCAAGTAAAGATTTTAGCAAGGTTTTTAATATGAATAGCACCACTTGCCCCACGGTGGGTACCAAATTGTTTTGGTAAAAAATTACCTAAGCAATTAAGTGATCAAATTAGTTTTGTGAGGTAGTGTGCTAACAATGTTTATAGAAAATATGCTGGTTTAGTTGTTTGCAAAAACAGTTTTCAGGATATAGCTCAGGATATCAAGTTATATCGACAATCAAACAATGAGCAGAAATGTAAAGGGTAACACGAGATGTACGAGGAAAGCCCTTGATCAATCTAGATCTCCGGCATAAAACCTCGGGAGCTGACAATCGCAGCTGCCTAGTTTTTCTTATTACTTCAAAAATCAGGATACAGTGCAGGATATTGTACGGATCAGCTAAGTGTTACAATGAATTTCAAGTGTGAGTGTTTGTGAATGTGATTGCGAGTGATTGCAGCTTGTAGAGAGAGTAGAAGAGTGAGTGAAGTTGTGTGTCTCTGTCGATCCGTACAACTCCTATTTATAGTAAACATAAATAACTAACTATCCTATAGTCTTGGAATACTTCGAATATTCCCTATAGAACGTTGGAGTCTCTTTCTTCCGACTTCGACGTTTTTCTCTCAACGGAATTAACCGAGTCTTCAGGAGAACAAGTCCACTCGAATGTTATAAGCTTGCCTCCCTAATCTGCACGTGAATAATTAGTAACTACCAGGATACTGCATCAGGATGTTACCAATATCCCGATCCGGTATCCTAGTCATAAACAAAAAGAATAAGTCAGGATATAATTCAAGACATGGGTTCATAAAACCACCCATAACAGTATGTATTGTCTATATGTGCTTTCTTGATGTTATATATGTTTATGTTCCACCATATGTTACTCTCTCATCACCGCTTGTGTTATTTGGTAGCTTCCTTCTCATGGTCTTATAGTAATGTTTGTTTGTTTGTTCTTGAGTTGGTTGTTTATCTGAAAACAATCTCTTAATACATAGACATAATGATAATGTTTGCCTATATCCCACCATTCTCAGACCCTACAAATAGTTTTACCGTTTGTGAGATTTACTAGGTACGACTGTTGTTATTTTTGTTGTTTTTTTTCTGTGAAAAAAAGCCAAGGTCGGTTTTAAAAATAAAATAATGTCATGTTCTAGAGTTTTTTTAAAGAAGGAAATGAGGAAAAATGGAAGGAAAACTTAGGGGATGTTTGCCAACTTCTGAATGGCTAAGGTGTTGTTAATTTTTTCAGAGGTAAAATGTCTGCAGTCTGCGGACCACATCTGCAAACATCTGTAGCAGAAGAGGTGGACCAAACCTCTGTAATCTATAAGAAGAAGACTGTTTGTTTTTATCTTTTGTAGACTACACAAATAAACTGAAATTTAAATAAAATGAAATCAAGCACCAACAATATATGAACATATGATACATAATCTTCACATAAACAAAAGCACCAACAATTCACATATGACATATAATCTTAAAAATCATAAAACTATAACAGATGAACCAGCCACAAATGAACCATCGTGATCCAAAGTATATATAACAAGTAATATGTTTATTGCTTACATTATTAAAATTAAAAGGGAGAAAAAAATAAAAATAAAAAAAAAAACTGGATGTTAACTGAAAAATTTGACCATATTCAAGAGGTTTGATTTTTGACTAAAGAGACAAAGGTGTTGTTTGTTTTTGCAGACATAAATTGTCTGTAAGCTGATTTCATTTGTTTTCATGTCTGCAACTGAAGATGTGGTCTGAAGCTCTTCAAGCTGAAAATATAAGACTGTTTGTTTTTATAAATTGATACTGTCTGTACAAACTAAACTGAATTCACATTCCAACCCAACATCACGGGACAAACAAATCGAGGAACTTTATCATAAATCAGACACACATAACAAAATAAACAAAAAACATAAATCTTTAGTCAAAACAGAGCATCTTGATTATATTACATTAGAAATGAACAAACTTTCTTCAAAAAAATGCAAACCCATATGAGAAATTACAGAAACATAAAGGTTGAAGGTTGAAGGGGTTTTGAGGGGAGATGAAGGTTGAATGATAGGTGGAGAGAATCAAAGAAGAAACCGTGTGTTTGATGGCAGAGATGTTGAGCTAATCAACCGCGACGGTGATGATGTTGAAGGTTGATGGCAGCCGCGACGGTGGTGGTGGCCGACTGAGGCGGCGCCGGTGACCTTACAGCAGTGGTGGTGGTGGTCAAGTTTTGAGGGAGGAGGTTTTTTGTGAAGATGAGAGGAGGGTTTTGTGTGAAGATGTTTGAAGAAAGGAAGTTATAACTTTTTTTTTAAACTAAAAAAAACCATTTTCAGATCTGTTTAACAAAAAAAAAAAAAAAAAAACAGTCTTCAAGGATAACGTCTGCACGTCTACAAACATCAGCTCCCTTGAGGATGTTTGAAGAAAAAACAAACACCCCAAAGTGACCCACAAGAGGGACATTTTGACAGTTTACTCAAGATGAAATGATCTAAAAAACCCCCCGAAACGGTGTCGTATAGCTTCTAAAAAGTATCCAAAACAAAACCTAAAAAGCCCTAGAAGCCAACATTCTACAACCATCTCCCACTTTCACTTCTGAACAACTCCCGCTCTCTCGATCTTCTTCCTCCTCGTCACTTCTTCAAGATCCAGATCGCTTTCAACCAATCAAAGGTAAACTTCTCGATCCCCTACATTTCTTCAAATCGTTCACACTCTCCCTTTTCACTCATACCTGTGCTTTTAAAACTTCAATTTACAGGATCGAACATGTCTGTGCGGGTTCTGAACCCTAATGCCGAAGTGCTGAACAAATCAGCCGCACTTCACATGAACATCAACGCCGCCAAGGGTTTACAGGATGTTCTCAAGAGCAATCTCGGCCCTAAAGGCACTATTAAGATGTTAGCTTCTTGTTTTTATATTGTTCGGTTTATTTGTTGTTGTTTTTTTGTTATGCGTGTGATTTTTGTGTTGAGTTTTGTGTAGGCTTGTTGGAGGAGCTGGAGATATTAAGTTAACTAAGGATGGCAACACTTTATTGAAAGAAATGGTTAGTTTGTTGTGTGTTAGTTAATGGAACATAACTGCATAATTTGTCATTTTGACAGCAGAAATATGTATTAGAAGAAATTGAAATATGCGTTGAAAACCTGCTCTGTGAAAACATAATAAGATATGTTGGTAATTATATCATAGCGAGGATAATATATGTACCGAAAACGTAATGTAAATAATATGATAAGGCAGAGGTACTGGTTTCATACAGATACACTTGAACCAATTACTCATTTGTTTTGATGTAATTTATGTTGATATTAAAGTTTAAACATTTGATCTGCTTTGCTGGAGATTGATATTCTCTCTTCTATGTATTATACATTTATACTTGGTGCAATTTTATTTTCCTTGAACATTGCCACTCTTACCCGCTGTTTCAAGCAAGGTTTAAAAGAACTGAATCGAGCCTCGGGACCTTTTCCCTTTGCCTCATGAAGCACAAGCCTTGAGGTGAACCGAGGCGTAGGCCCGAAGCGGAATTAAAAAAATAAATGTAAAAAATATATATTTAAAAAAATAAAATACTAAACGCTAAAAAGTCTAAAACATAAAAAACACACATACAAAACGCACATAATAGTTTGTAATTAAACCCAAACAGCATAAAAACAAGGTTTAAAAGAACGGAAACGAGTTTCAAGGCGTTTTCCTTTCGCCTAACGAGGCGTAGGCAGTGTTGAAGTAATCGCTAGTCGGGCGGTGGGGCAAGGACTAGCGATTAATCGGGATTATTTTTTATTAGTCGGGATTAATCGGGGATTAATCGGCGCATAGTCGGGATTTTTACAACCATGGACGTAAGCCTCGAGGCGAAACAAGGCGTAAGGCCGAGGCGGTATTAATAAATAAATATTAAAATTATATATATTATAAAAATAATAATACTAACATATTTTATCATCAGCTTCATCAAAAACACACATAAAAAAGACATGAAATGCTTGAAATTGACACAAACAGTCAAAAACATCAAAAACAAATATCAAAATCCTCTGAGGCGCAGCCTTTCTTAGCGCCTCAGCCCCACTGAGGCGCAGGACTTGTTTTTTAACCGTTTCGCCTGGAGGCGCTTGCCTTAAGCGTTTTTTAAAACCATGCATTAGCGGTGCTATAGCGGTTAGCGGACCTCAGGGTGTGTAGCGGTCCAAATAGCGGTGGCCTATAGCGGTTCCGCTATTAGCGGCGCTAAATACCGCTATTTGGCCGCTATTTGCCGCTATTTGGAAACCTATATAGCGGTTATAGCTTCAACTCATTAAAAACCCTAGTCGAAGAGTGTACTGCTTGGTCCTTAGTTGCTAGGTAATAATAGAGAAGAAATGGTGGCTAATCGAAGTTGCTGAATCGAACCTTACATGCTGATCGAACCTTACCTTCCCTGCTGTAACCGGAACAGAGCATCCATCATCATCATCGTCTAAAGAATGTGTATCTGGGAACAGTGTGAATGTGGATGCGACCATTCCTCTTGCAACAGTGAAGAAGAGATGGGGAGTGGGAAAACGGTGTATGATGAAAGTGAGGATGTTTAGGGTTATTTAAGTTTGGGTATTTTAACATATAACCCCCTCTATCTTCATTAGTTTATATTTAGTCCTCATACTTGTGAATTTATATATATTTTTTCAGATATATATATATATATATATATATATATATATATATATATAGGGGAGGGTTTAAATGAGAACGCTAAATATTGTGAGAACCGTGAGAACAAATGAAAAAATCACGAGAACTTGGTCAAAAACAATTCAAATTCAAATTTTTTTTCTACACTTGTCATTATTATTCGAACACAATGTTAGAAATTTAATTTACACGTTTAATTTTACGTGAATTCGTAAATAAAGAAAATTTACACATGTGTAAGTTTGCCATTTACACATGTGTAAATCTGTTATATTTACACATGTGTAAAAAATCTAAAAAGAGTGATTTTGAAAGGAGAAATGAATTATTTGATGTTGTAAATTCTTTTTTTTGATGTTGTATCTTAATTACAATGAGGTTTGTATTAAAAAAAATGGTTTTGATTGGTTTTTTCGTTCGTTCTCACGGTTCTCGCAATATTTAGCGTTCTCAAGATAACCCTCCCCTATATATATATATATATATATATATATATATATATACATAAATTATGCATGGTATAAAAATTACCGCTATATCACCGCTATACCACCGCTATAAACTATATATCATATAGCGGACCTTGACCGCTATCCGCCATTTTACCGCATTAACTGCATAGCATGCATAAAAGGCACCACTTTCTAACTGGTCATCCTCACAATCATCTTCCTCAACCAATGAGGCCCCGCCTCAATACACTTTTTCTTACCTCCTTGGCCCTTAGAAGCATACGTACAAGCGCAACACCATGAGGCGCCGCCTCATACATGTTTTCATACTGCCTCATCTCGAGGTGCCCGCCTCGACTGTTTTTTTAAACCACGGTCTCGGAATCTTTATGAGATTGACAATTTGCTAATGCTGCACTAGTTTTCTGTTTTATTATACTGTTAAAGTTTGTTTTTCAACTCACTGAGCACTTAAGAGAATGACATTATAGGCTTTAATCAGACATTCTTGTGTTGGTTAAGTTTGCACTCCCTTGATATATATTCATCTACAAAGCATGGATTTACCATGATTGAAACTTTATGTATATATTTAGGAGTGCTTTATCAAGAATATGGAAATTTAATGTTGTGTTGTTTATGTTAGGAGCTATGTTGATACATATATATTATAGAAAATGAGTTTCTATGACTATGAATCTATGATATAGGAAATTTTCATCCTGCTAGATTAAAATTATTTTGGAGTTTGTATACAAGTTTTAGGTGGAGCAGTTGTTACTAGCCTTTCTAGAATTCACTAGGAAAAATTGATACTAGCGGGACTTTTTAAATAGAGCTACACATAGTGTTAAATATGTTACATATCTCGGTATCTCACTTTTGCATTTTGGAAGTCGTAGGTTTCGCCAAAAGTCTTACTGTTCTTTTCTTGAGCAGAAGGATTATTTTATATACATTAATTCTTGTTTTACTACATCTCCATCGTGCTTCTTTTGTATGATTGATATTTTTATTTTATTTTATGGTTGCAGCAAATTCAAAATCCAACTGCCATTATGATTGCAAGAACAGCTGTTGCCCAAGATGATACTAGTGGTGATGGAACAACTTCTACAGTCATTTTTATTGGGGAGCTAATGAAACAGGCTGAGCGTTGCATTGATGAAGGTTTCTTTTTCTTCTAGTCTCTTGGGTTGCTTGTTAATGAAGTTTTATATGAATAGCTATGTTTTTTTTCCTATCTATTAGGTTTACCATACATTAATATTGTATTTATTTTTCTAAATTGTAGTTTATTTTTTAAAATCTAACATCAAATGAGTTAATATAGTTGAAGACAAAAGAAATATAGCAACTGAAAAGTAGGTTTATTTTATTGTTGTTTATGCAGGGATGCATCCACGGGTTGTGGTTGATGGTTTTGAAATCGCCAAGAGGGCCACACTAGAATTTCTCGAAAAGTTCAAGACTCCTGTAGTGATGGGTGATGGACCTGATAAAGAGATGCTAAAAATGGTAGCAAGAACAACATTAAGAACTAAGGTGTTTTTAACTTCTTGTTTACACTCTTTCTTATCTTTTGGTTAAGTTTTTGACTTCTTGTTTAGTTGATCTTCTTTCTAGTATCTTATATATATTTTTTGAAATTGTTGTGCAGTTATATGAAGCTTTAGCAGATCAATTAACGGACATAGTTGTGAACTCGGTGAGATTCTACATAATTAAATCTACAACACACACATATATATAGGGTTAGGATCGTGTGAGAAGCAGCCTCTCTATTCCTACGGGGTAGAGGTAAGGCTGTCTACATCTCACCCTCCTCAGACCCTACCTTAGCTTTGCTATTGGTGGGATATACTGAGTATGATGATGATGATGATGATCGTGTGAGAAGCACTAGGCTAAGTGAGAAACTTGAGAGCATTCTGGACCACACATTTTCCTCAAGCTTTTCGTAATATACACATGTATATATATAGGTGAAGTACAGGAAGAAAACCCACTTGAGTTGAAAAAACTCAAGAAACCTTTGTAAAAACCGTGTAACATTTTTACTCTTTTTCTAGAAAAAAGGGGAATGTAACCTACATATTTTCAACGTATACAATTCACAAAAGGCGGGAATAGTTGTTGTCAGTCATCGGTTGAAATGGGCGGCTGGCCCTTCCCTATTTGACCAATCAGTTTATTATTTTATACACGTTTTAAAAATACGTTTTTGCCCCGGAATAGTGCTTCCCTGCCATTGGTTCAAATGGGCGTCGAACAATACCCATTGGACCAACCAGTTTATTATTTCATACCCACTTTAAATTTACGGTTTCCCCCCCGTTAAAAAATACGCTTTTACCCCAACTTCAAAATACATTTACCCTTTCTCCCCGAGCTAAAAAATACGATTTCGCCATCGGTAAAAAAATTACGCTTTTACCCTCAGCCAAAATTACGTTTTCGCCACAGTTCAAAATAAAATTTTGTTTTCCCCCGGCTCAAAATTACGATTTTACACCAGTTTATTATTTTATACCCACTTTAAAAATACGGTTTTGACCCCGGTTTAAAATTACGTCTTTGCCCCCAGTTCAAAATAAAAATACGCTTTTGCCCCCAGCTAAAATTTACGATTTCCCCCTCGGTTCAAAATTACGATATCCCCCTCAATTCAAAATTACGTTTTTGCCCCCAATGCAAAATAAAAATACGGTTTTCCCTAGCTAAAAATTAGGATTTTACCATCGGGAAAAAAATTTGATTTTTCCCCCAAGTAAAAATAAAAATATGGCTTTGCCCCCAGCTAAAAATCGTGTCAAGGAGCTGCCTAACACTCTTTTTACTTTTTCTTTCTAGCAAAACTATAGTACTGTTTTTTTAATTAGTTAAGAATTATTCGGCCATCGTCCCGCAACGCGGGCGGGGCATCACCTAGTTTTGAACATTTTTGTAAAATAAAAGCGCCAAGTAACTTTGTTTAAATGTTAAAAATTCTATGTTACATAATATATATGTCCAAAAAATGTAACATACAGATTTTGAACATTTAAAAAAAAACTAGTCAGTGCTTTTTTTGTTTTTATAAAATTGTTCAAATATATGTATGTTACATTCCCTGTTTTTTTAAAGAAAAAAAATGTTACATAGGGTTTTTAGATTTTTTTTTTTTTTTTTTTAACTCAAGTGGGTTTTCGTTTTATCCTTCCCCTAAACACACACACACATACATTAAATTGTTTGTACGTTGTACTGAGTTATTTTATATATATATATATATATATATATTTTTTTTTTTTTAATATTGTAGGTTCTCTGTATCCGCAAGCCTGAAGAACCTATTGATCTTTTTATGGTTGAGATTATGCACATGCGCCATAAGTTTGATGTAGACACTCGTTTGGTATGTTATATATGATTACTTCACTCATGAATATTCACATTATTATTTTATTTCTATTTTCTGATTATGTTGTTTGACAGGTTGAGGGCCTTGTTCTTGATCATGGGTCCAGACATCCCGATATGAAAAGGCGAGCAGAGAATTGTCACATCTTGACATGTAACGTATCATTGGAATACGAGAAAAGGTAACATGTACTTTGAATTAAGCACATCTGAATTTCCTTTTTTTACTTGTAATTAAATCAGCCCGTTAATGTTTTTTCAGTGAAATAAATGCTGGATTTTTCTACTCAAATGCGGAACAGAGAGAAGCAATGGTTGCTGCGGAGAGACGTTCTGTTGACGAGAGAGTGAGAAAAATCATTGCTCTCAAAAACAAGGTATTTTATTTTTATTTTTTGGGGAAAGAGCCAAAGAGGTTTACATTTGAAGTTTTAACTCGTATTAAGCCCCCTGCATTGCGGCGGGGGCGTAAAACCATGCCAAATAGCACCAATGCAACACCACCGCAACCAACACTGAAGTTGCGGCGTGTTAATGTGAAGAAACTAAGACGGAAACTTAAACATAGAAAATGATAACCAAGTCAATTTAAGACCCGGGCGTTGCGACGAACCTGTCAAACGGGAAAAAATAGACGACGTAAAAACGTTGAACCACACGCACGCCGCAACAAAGAGTAAAACAAAATGTAAAAACGCTGAACCATACACACGCGTTGCGCCGTGTTAACTCGCAAAACTTAGAATGAAACGTAAAACGAAATATTTGCGAAATATGAAAAGTATAAGCCAGGGACCAAAGTTGAAAGTAAAAATGTTGTGAGGTTAAATTGCAAAAAAATGAAAATTTTTGGGTTAAAAGTAAAAAAAATCAAATAGTTCTAGGTTAAAAGTGTAAGCATTAGGTACAACACCTCTATACACAAAAATCTAATAAATTTATAGTATTTAAATTAAATTCTAATAAGATTTGATGACCTGCAGGTGTGTAATGGTACCGAAGACAACTTTGTTGTTATCAATCAGAAAGGAATCGATCCTCCTTCGTTGGATCTTCTTGCTAAGGCAGGGGTAAGTAACCGATATTAATGTTCAGTTTTTGAACTAATTCTTGCATCGGTCAGTCGGTCACCTGGATAATTTGGTAATATTTCAGATAGTTGCTCTTCGAAGGGCAAAAAGGAGAAACATGGAACGTTTGGTTTTGGCATGTGGCGGGGAAGCTGTGAACTCTGTGGACAACCTAACCGCCGATTGCCTCGGTTGGGCAGGACTGGTCTACGAGCATGTTCTTGGGGAAGAGAAGTATACGTTTGTTGAGAATGTGAAGCATCCTAATTCTTGTACAATTTTAATTAAAGGTAAGTTAAAATGTTATAGTTTTCTACACTGGTAGTTTATTTGTAATTTTATTTATCATTAATTCATTACATTTTTTATATACTATTGAAGGACCAAATGACCACACTATTGCGCAAATCAAGGATGCTGTTAGAGATGGCCTGCGAGCAGTCAAAAATACCATTGAAGACGAGGCAGTTGTTAGAGTAAGTTTAGCTTTGATTTTGATAAGGTTAACCTTCAAAAATTGGTAAGTCATATTTCTTATGCAGTATATTTAATGTTTGTCAGGGTGCTGGTGCTTTTGAGGTTGCAGCTCGACAACATTTGGTTAATGTAGTGAAAAAAACTGTTAAAGGGGTAGGTTTGACATTTTTCATAGTCCATACATAATTTATGGTTCAAGTTCTAATACATATAAACCAAATTAAACATTTTTATACTTAAATAATTTGGTGGTTTATTCTTACGACTAGCGTGCTCAACTTGGGGTTCAAGCTTTTGCGGATGCCCTCCTTATCGTGCCAAAGACACTGGCTGAAAATTCTGGACTTGACACGCAAGATGTTATAATTTCTTTGACTGTAAATGTTCTATACCTTTTTTACTCTTTTTTAGTTTTTGTATAATATGTTAAGTGAATTATGATAACATGATCTCACTTTAACTAATTAATTAGGGAGAGCATGACAACGGGAATGTTGTTGGACTAAATCAACACACGGGGGATCCAATCGACCCTGAGATGGAGGGCATTTTTGACAACTATGCTGTCAAGCGCCAACTCATCAACTCAGGGTATGCAAAGAAACCGAACACACTTTTTGAATATTTCAGATCTTTGAATGAATCATGTGGTATTTTTTTTTGCAGCCCGGTGATTGCTTCGCAGCTGCTACTTGTGGATGAAGTGATTCGTGCAGGCCGTAACATGCGAAAACCAACTTAAATTGTTTGTTGCTGCAGGCTATTATAACATGGTCCCAAAAGATTTTGTTTTGAGATTTTGACCAAGGTAGGCTGTGATTACGTTTTTTAGCTGTCAGTTGTGTGTAGACAGCTAAGCTATTTGCTTTTGTACTACTTTTGAGGTGTTACGTTTTAAGTTTAAGCTTATGCTGCAATGGAAACACAGTTCTGCTGGGTCCACTGCAATATTCAAGAAAAAAAACCAAGAGATTAACTATTCATGTGTTTACAAGTTGTAACACAATAGATGAGTTTGCCTTTACAACTATAAGATTTGTTTTCAAATTTTTGGAACATAGTCTTATAACAGATATTTGATTTTGTTACTTAACAAGTTAACAAAACAGATTAAGATTTGTCAAAGTCATATTAGATTATCACGAGCGCTAAAGAGGGCAGATGTCTCCTCTCTCCTTCATATCAGCTTCTTCGATGTCATTTTTTTTCTTCGCTCTCATAGCTCCACCCTTATCAAGCCTGAATCAAAAGATTTTTCACTCTCTCTCTCTCCCCTTGCACATCAGATTTGCTTGCCTCCTCTCTCTCAAGTTGTCGGCTGTGGGCATGTCCAAAGAGTGCTTCGATTGAGCCTTATAACCCATAGCCTTAGACTAATCGGTGTGGGGCTCGTCTCCGGGGCGTCGAGGAGTGGCGACACCCGCTTACTTGGACACCTATGTATGTGGTGGACCATCCTTTGAGGGCTACCCTCATCCACACCCTATAGACTTAATTATGTGAGTTTTGACTTAACTCAGTAAATAGCAAGAGAGAAGTTTGCATTTTACACCGCATTGATTTTAATAAAGTTTTGATCTATTCTTCAACCATAAAAATGAGTTCGTCTTTAACATCAAAATTGTGTTGCTCCTAAAAACTTTTTTCGTTTATTCATCTTCAAATGTAACCAAGAATGTTGCTTGTATGTCCTTTTTGTGTTTTTTAGTCTAAGCTCAAATCTTTCTCCATTTCCATTAGTCCTTGGATCGATATAGGGGATGTTGGTACAAATTTGCCATCATATTGAACTTGCTACCAACACATCTTCTTTAATACCGTACAATGAGCATAACTTCTTGTATTGGCCGCTCTTTATTGGAACCCAAATATTCTAGCTGAGCTGATGAAGACAGCTGCCTTTTGATGATTCATTTCTACATATCTTGACTAAGAATTCTCCTACTATGTTACCCTTCCATTACCATTTGTTTAACGCTGACCTGCAAAATATTAATTTGATTCAAGATGGTTAGAAGGTTTTGTAGTTTCCACACTTAGAAGTTGGCATCTTCTTCCATGTCCACTCCTTCCGTCATCTTGGCCATCTTGACTTCAACAATCTTGAATAGTTCTGGAATCCGGTCACATAACTAACCTTGCTCCAACCAACCAACAACCAAGCCAAAAACTTAAATGATCCCCATGACCTGCAGTTCCTTTTATTTATTTCTCTAATCTCTAATTCCTTGTCTACATTTGCAATTTGCTACAGGTTGTCTCCTAATGAATACTTTATTGGAATTAATTTGTGCGACTCTGATTGGCTAATTGGTTGGGATCACCTCGAAATCTCCACCACCATTTTGCTAAACACCGATGCCTCCGTCCTTTTGTGCCACGATTTTTCCCCACGCGATCTAGCTGGTCGTAGAAAATGAATTATCTCCTCTTCATAAGAATTTCTTCAAATACCCTCTTAACGTTTTAATTACCTTTACGTTAGCTTTAAAGAGATAAAGATGGTTGGTTAGTAGGCTTTCCAATACCGACTTGATTAATGTTACATGTCAACCGAGGGATAATGTTTTTGCTTAACAACAATATCAACATATGTAAATTTGTAAACTCAAGAGAAAGAAATCAGTGACAGCTTTATCTATTAAGGTTATGTAAGGTAGGTAGGTAGGTAGGTTAATCATGCCATAGATAGTTAGCAGGTCATATGTCAACAACTCAACTCTATTAATTATGTCATGACCCATGCCTTACCTATAAAAAAAATACAAAAACAAGAGAAAATCATCATCTTAACATAAAACAATGCGTATTTATGTGTGATTTGGGAATGGTATTGATAAGGGCTGGAGGGTGTGGGGACGCCACCCCCGTCAGCTCACCATGTATAGCGCCCCATAGGGCTCCATCACCACACCCTCCATTTTAAGAGGGGGGCACCATCCTCACTTCGCCACCATGGTAACGCCAAAGTTGAAAGGTTCAGGTGGGGCCCACTAGTTTTAGTCCAATGAATTTTTTTTTTAATTTTGTTTAATAGGGGGCTCCATCCACACCATGCAAATTAAAGGGGGGACGTGGATCCTACGTGTCGCTTACGTGGCCTGATAAAGCCTTTAGGGGGCTCCAACCACACCCTCCAGCCTAACTATGATTTATTTTATTGCTTCATCATTTTAAAATTATACCTTACTTTTTAGCCCGTTATATAAAGTTAACTATTAGGCCGTGGGGTATGGTGGGACTTAGGTTGGGCCTAGGTTGGGGCATTTGTTGACACGTGGAATGGGAGCCCCTCCACCACCCAAACCCACGCCCATGGGGTATGGTGGGGCTTGGGTTGGGGGCATGAGTTTGGTTTGGCCATTGAGAGCCCGCCATGTCACCTTACTAGCCCTACTAGCCCGCCCCACGCCCGGCTTCAAACCCACGCCAATGGGGCCACACCCAAACCCACGCCCCAACCCAAGCCCCCGGGGTGGTGGCTTGGGCGTTTTCAGCCAACCCACGCCCCAACCCAAGCCCCATACCCCACGTTCTTACTTCGGTTATTCGGTTAAGTTTATGAACATTATATATGTTTGGGCGTTCATTGATATTAATAAATAAACAAACAAACGTACCTAATTATATTAACTAAACTATAAAATATAAATAATTTATAAATTTATGGCTACTTTGTGTAATACACAATTTAATCTTTACTATTTTATTTTTTCAAAACTTCTTAAATTATAATTATCAAAATGTTCTTTCAAAACATTGTAATTATCAAATAGATTCAAAAAGTATTACAACTAATAATCAGAATACCACGCAAAATATATGGATTAAGATCAAATACAAAATATAAATAAGAAAGGTAAGAAGGATTCTAGTCCATTGATTATAGATTTGGAGGGTTGCGATTAGTTTTATGAAACTAAAATAATAGGTCATAAAAGTAATCCTACATATATTGATTTTTTCACTCCACATGCAAAGCACATGCCAGTTCTCCCGTCAAGTTTAAAACGTCCATAACTTTTTCATACATCATTTGTTTTTTTTTAAATCATCGTGTTAAAGGTTATGATTATTGTGTCTTTCAACTAGGTTTTGGTCCTTACATTTTTTCACTAGGATTTCTATACATTGTGTTACTATCAAAACTTATAACACAATGTTAATTTGGAGTCCTATCAATTGCATTTTTACCGGAACCTATAATACAATAAAGATGATGTTATATTTGGGTACTCTATTGTGTTACTGATTCTGGTCATTTGGTTTATTCTGCTATCCATTATGTTTTAATCTATTGTTCATTGTGTATTAATCTGTTGTCCATTGTGTTTTAGTATGCTGTCCATTGTGTCTTTTATCTACTCTCACTAATTGTTTCTTTTACATGTCGTCATTAATTGTGTTTTTTAGTCTTCTTTCCATTGTGTTTTTAGTTTGATACTCATTGTGTTTTACGTTATGTCTATTGTGTCTTTTATCTGTTGTCATCGATTGTGTTTTTTGTGTACTTTACATTGTGTTTTTAGTCTACTTTACATTGTGTTTTTAGTTTGATACTCATTGTGTTTTATGTTATGTCCATTGTGTAATACGCAACTGGGTTTTGTCATTGTGTTTTACGTTATGTCCATTGTGTAATACGCAACTGAGTTTCCAATTTTTTTTTTCTAAATATAACAATATGGTACTCATATTAAAGATAAAAAGACGCTCATATTAAAGATAAAAATACGCTCAATTTTATGGTATAATTTTTTTTTTAACAAATGAGGTATAAAAATGTTATGAACGTTTAAAAAATATGTGGGAAATAACATGTAACTTGCATGTGCATAATCATTTTATCTATCTTTGACAAAATTACTTTTTCAAATTTTTTTAAGACACTTGTCACTCTGTAATGGCTTCTTACATTTTTTATTTTTAAACTCGTTTTAGAATAACTCAACCCCAACATATGTTTGATTCGTTTAGTTTAATTTAAATATTTTTTAAATATCCACAGGGAGAAGAATAAAATTAAAATAAATATTTTTTAAATATCCATAGGGAGGAAGAATAAAATTAAAAAGCGGCACTAATGACGGTAAACGGTGGGGACAGACTCGTGTGTATCGCCCTACCTCCGTGTAGCCAACTCCGCCTCCAAGAAGTCCAGCTGTCGCCTTCTCATTGGCTTATTCCTCCTCTCTTTCACACATTCCACATTTATTTAAACCCATCGAATCCGCGTCTTTTCATTCTCCCTCCATCTCTCTCTCACACACACACACCCGCTGCTTCTCGCCCTATCAATCGAGGTATTTTCCGATCGCTTTTTTATTTTTTACTTTCTGATTTCTAGGTTTAATATACATATATGTGTGTACTGTTGAATCTGTATTTTTATGCCGATGGATTGATATTCGTGTTTATATGTGAATCTGTTACTTTTTGTTGATGATTATTAAGGATCTGTAACTGTTTCAATGAGTTAAGACTGTAGTTATCTGGTTTTTGTTGATGATTTTTTTTTATAGTGAACGTGATGAAGAGTATGTGAGTGAATCTCGATGAATTGTTTGGTCAGAGATTTGTCAACTGTGTAGGTTTACTTGTACCGTACAAGTTTCATCATGCATAGTCTGTTGAAATTTCGATGAATGTATATTGTTTATAGCGTTGTAGCTTTGTTTACAATGTATGAATTTATCTGCACATATAAGTTGGCTAGAAGTAACATCCAGTTTGTTTGTTCTATTGTACAAGTAGATCTAGGAAAAACACATTTATTTTCATTAGTTAATGGTTGATTCTAGTGTAATAGCTTGGATTTGTTCATCTAGATCTGCCATTATGTCAATGTGTCTATATATTTTTGTTTTGCAAAAATTGGTTGTTTTACTAAAAGATGATTTTTTTAGTTATGTCTTTGGGTTCTTCGCTGTTCAAAATAGCGCAAAGTTGAATTTGCTGTTTGAGATAGCGAATTCGCAATTTTTTTTTTTCTTTTTTACTTTCAATTTACATTTAACATAAAATTCGGTTTATGTCTAATAATATGTAATATTTAAAAAAATCTAATATGTTTATTTATTCCCCCACATTTTGTTATAATTTTTTTTTAAAACTGAGTTGTGTCCAAAAAACACCCGATGTGCAAAACCATTTGTAAAACAGCTCATTGCTGCAAAAACTTACCTTGGCGGAATCCCTACAGTGACTGATATGATATGTTTTGCAAAACCAGGCATATACTAATCAATAATGGTATCAACCGAAGCTTCCCGCGAGGAAAATGTGTACATGGCCAAACTGGCAGAGCAGGCCGAAAGGTATGAAGAAATGGTCGAGTTTATGGAAAAGGTTGCAAAGACTGTGGACGTCGAGGAGTTGACCGTGGAGGAAAGGAATCTTCTGTCTGTAGCTTACAAGAATGTGATTGGCGCCAGGAGGGCATCATGGAGGATAATATCTTCCATCGAGCAGAAAGAAGAGAGCCGTGGGAATGAAGATCATGTTAAACTAATTAAGGATTACAGGGCTACAATCGAGACTGAACTAAGCAGAATCTGTGACGGTATTCTGGGCCTTCTGGAATCTTATCTTGTTCCCTCTGCTTCGTCTGCAGAGTCAAAGATCTTTTACTTGAAGATGAAGGGTGATTATTATAGATACTTGGCGGAATTCAAGACGGGAGCTGATAGGAAAGAAGCTGCTGAGAGCACTTTGTTAGCTTACAAATCGGCTCAGGTGGGTATCCATTGTTCGTTTCTGTATTATATAATCTTGTTGTATCTTGAATTTGTTTCATACCTTGACTTGTAACATTGGTATTGTATTATTGTGTTGTAGGATATCGCTCTATCTGATTTGGCTCCTACTCACCCGATACGGCTAGGGCTCGCACTTAACTTCTCAGTGTTTTATTATGAGATTCTCAATTCACCTGACCGTGCTTGCAACCTTGCCAAGCAGGTAATTTTATTACCATTGAGCTTCAACTCTCTTTACTGTTACAGCCTTGGTATCTCTTAAATTGATTATTAGTGTTTGTACAAAATTCTCAACACTTGAGTACTTGATTTGAGCAATGAGTGTTGCTTCGTTACTGTTGGGTATTCCTAGAGATAGCCGATCTTGCTTTGTGAATTATATTATAAATATTCATGCTATGCATCAATGTAAACGGTATGAAAAGTGACTCACAACATTGGCCTCAATAGCTGACTCGAGCTAGTATATTCATTAATTGTTGATCTAAAACAAGTCAAGCAACAATAATTGTTGATTTTAAAACAAGTCAAACAACATAATGGTTGGTTTAATTATGATTGTGACATTGTGTTCAGTTGGTAGAATTTTTTAAAACTTTGATTATTATCTTTTCAGAAGCAAATAGCAAAATTAATTTCCATTATGATAGTGTATAATACTGAAACTGAACACATTATAAGTAACATGTTTTTCATCACAGGCCTTTGATGAAGCTATTGCTGAGTTGGATACATTGGGAGAGGATTCATACAAGGACAGCACATTGATCATGCAACTTCTCCGTGACAACCTCACTTTGTGGACATCTGATATCGCGGTATCTCTCTCTCTCTCACACGCATGTTTTTAAAGCTAGACGTAACTGTTTACTTGTGAAATCTCTAAATTACCCCTGGATTCAATTTTTGACTAGAAGAGGAAAAATTCAAATTTCACATGACGTATACTTGTAATATTACAAGTGAGTCATTTACACGGTTTATGTTTTGCTTGTGGTGCAGGATGAAGCTGGAGACGAGATCAAGGAATCCTCAAAACCAGAGGAAACACAATGATTGATATATTATGAGGCTTGTAGGAAAAACAGTCTGTTTACTACATATCAGTACCTTATTTTAAGTATCCTATTCTGAGTGACGTGTATCAAGGACATAATGTTTGCCCAATCACCGGGTGCTAGCACCCAGTAGTTCAAAAGCTTGTTCAAGTACTTGTGGCTTGCCGGTTTTTATCCGCTTAGGATTTGAGTTAGTTTTTTTTTATTCAAATTCCAGATTCGTATGCACTCTTTTGTGTGTGGATCAACATATGCTTATTATTGTGTTTATGAAGCTGTTTGGGTGGCTTCTTTCCATGTTTATTGTTCATGACCCAAATCTTCTTTACTTATGAGTCTTGTTTACATGGACTTCTTTGTGACAAAACAGTCTTTTTTATTCAAAATAAAATGTTGTGTACCGTTTCAAAATGAACTTTTTTTCTAGAATTTGTACGTATGTGATAGTGGTCATAGGCTAAGGCGACTCAAACAAGTCAGGTAACTCATGTGAATATTTAATTTGAAGCATTTTTAACTATACCTTTTTAATATTACAACCTCTCCTTTTATCTAGGTATTAACTGGAAATGATAAACTAAGACCACCCGTAGTGGTGAACAAAAATAATGCCCACACCATGGGGCATTATCCGACACGTGGCATCCTAGTCAGCGTTGGGCATTATAGCAAAAGAGGTGTAGTGGGGCATTATTCCAATAACGCCCAAATAATACCCCTTCCAATCATTAAACAAAAAAAAAAAAAAAAAAAAAAAAAAAAAAAAAAAAACTTACTAGTTTCTCATTGGTTGGGGCAAAGAGAAAGCTGCTACTCCTTTGCAAAAGTGGGCGGCATTAAATGAACTTGTCAGACATGTGAGTGGTGATTGGTTGGTCATGGTTGTGTGCAAGCGTTTTAATTAACACGCCGGAGCCATTTTTTTTCGAAAATAACGTCCGGAAACGCCGGGTGTAGTGGAGGCCGGGGCGTTTTCCGGCGTTTTTTTTTTAAAAAACGCCCCACTACGGGTGCTCTAAGTAGTTTATAGTTCAGAGGTAAACAGCTATATATATATTTTTTATATGCATATACATTTTTTAGATTAGAATGTTTAATTAAGCTTTATGTGTAGTAAACTGTTTGTAATAATCTCTAATAGATCTACAAATTGTTTCTCCCATCAGTGGAAAAGAAAAAAATCTTTATAGAATTCAAATAAGGTCTTTCAACTCACGCTGACGAGTAACTTGTCGCACAAAAGAAAATGTCAATGCGTCACATTACAGATTATTGAATTTAGAACTGGTGTAAAAAATATTTTAAAATATACCGTCCCAGCTTGCAACTAAAAATATGTTGCACATTAGAAACTTGAAAAATATGATTTGAAAAGCATCATACAAGCTTAAAGTGGATATATATAAAATTCTCTCAAAACTTGAACTAGCACATACATAAATAAAACACAAATAACATTCACATAGCATGTTTCAGTCATGAACAAAGAGGCCAAATGTCAATGTGGGGTTAACTCACCGGAAGAAACACATGCTTTTTAGATGAGATATCAAAGGTTTAAACTTGGGCAAAGAGTGTAGTTTATAACAACCGGTGTAAAGTAGACTATGAGTAACAATTGTTGTTAAAAAAGACAAAGAGGCCAAATTTCTCCGTCAATTCTTTACCCTAACGAGGCAAATAAAGTGGGGCGGGATGTCTTGCCCGTGTTCATTATAAGGAGTAGGCAGAGAAAGCTTAAATAAATTTATAGTTAAACCTATAAGTAGTGGCGTACATTACTTGAATCAAACTTGAAAAAACGAAATTTGAACTTGACCACATTTGAATTGTTTTGAATCTTCGAATCGAATTTGTGATTTTCAAACTATTTAGATCCATGTATTCAATTTCGAATTATAGATTTTTTTATGAAAATGTACATGTATTCGACTTTATTTTAATCAACCCAAATTCAAATTGGATATTCGAAGCATAAGCATAATTCGAATGCGAATCCAACTTTAAAATTTTCAAATTTGAATAAACCGAAAACCAACCCATCAACACTAGGAGCGTCAAATGTACCGAGTTAGTGAGTTGACCGGTTAATGTGTTCGGATTAGCGGGTTGAACTCTTCAACCGTAACCCGATCCATATATTTATTTGTGACATATCATGCCGAACCTGCAAGTTGTGTTTCAGGCCAGCCCGCTTAATGTCCACTTTATGAATGTAAGTAATATCTAGTGGCATGTTGACAAATTAAAAATCCGTTACTCCAGCTCAAATGAAACATTTTTTATTAGAATGTTCTTGCAGAAGTTTTTTTTTTTTTAATTTGTCTCATTCTCAATTAATAACTTTGGTTTTATATATTTAGTTTGGGATTAGAAGACATACATATAAGGCCTAGATAATGCGTTGCTAAAACTAAAAAATGAAGTCTTTGGAAATTATGATATGTTAAATAATTAAATACAGAAATTAATAGCACTTTTGAGAATTAAGTGAAAGAGAAAACTAAAAAAAATATATAGTAATTAAACTTAAAATATCAACTTTTAAATAACCTCTTCCACAATATAAATATAAATATGAGCTTAAAACAACCTTTAAACAAGTCTAACAAGTTAACCCATTTAATAAACTAGTATGGTGCTCGCGCGATGCAACATGGACGACATTTTCCATTGCCACACTTCGCAATGCGAGGGGGTGACACGATTGCAATATGGTGTCCGTTTATGTTAATTAATCAAAGCTCCCATAATAAATTGTACAGTACTTTTGTTAAATTTCTTATTGGTATAATCTTTTACAAAACTTTATTATGTTTATTGTTTTATTTTTCTTATATCTTTTGAGTTAGTAGTATCAGTGGGTTATCTATGTCATAAACCTTACACATCTCAACTAAATAATAATTTACCATTAAAATTAGCATTCCACTGTAAGAAAGGTGAACAAGCAAATAAAGACCACTTGAAAACAAATATCAAGAACAGCAAGATACTTAAAAGTGTGGTTGTCATTTAAATTAGAGTGTATTGACCCACTTGCTTCCAACCATTTGAATAACCATTTTCTCGATTTCAATTTTAGCAACCTAATGGTAAATTAAAGGTGCATATTTGTAACATCCTAATTTAATTAAACTTTTTTGTATTAGTAATAAGTATTAAAATGTGTAACACCCTTACTATTATAAAACAGTTTTTGTACTAATAACGACAAATTAACGTGTACTTAAGAATACACTTACGTATAAAATACTGGTTTACTAGAAACTTTTACAATTTAAAGTACTACAACATAAGGTAATTGAATTCGTCGTTTAAAAATAACGACGACACAACTTGCGGAAGCTTCATTTTCGTGTGTTCGGTTCTTGTCCATGCTTGATCTTCATCCGGATGTTTACTTGGTTCACCTAAAATCAAAACCAACATAAACGTTAGTTTTGATAGCTTAAAAATGTGTTTAAACAAGTTCTACGCATCAACCAATCGAAACAAAATAATTTTTCCAACTTATAAGTCTCTCGCGCCACGCGAGAGACTCAGTTAAGTTTGTCGCGTGCCGCGACCCGCGTCGCATGGCGCGCCAGTATTACCTTACTCCCTCGCGTGGCGCGAGGGAGGCCATTTTCCAGCGAGTACAGGTTCTGGTCCTGCATTTCAGCCCAGTTATGTTTTTAATCGAAATTCGAACTTTAAAGTATCATAACTTTTTATCTACTTATCCGTTTTACGCGATTCTTTTTCCTACGCGTTCGTAATTTAATTCTCCATCCCATGGAGTAAAGCCCGACATCTGAAATCACCAAATTTTTAGATTTCAAGCTCTCGGCTTGAAATTCGATTATAACACTTTTGACCCGTTTGTGACTTGATTCAAACAAACTAGTTGGTTACCTTTAAAAATGCCATATAAATCACATTATATCAGTTTACTAACATTCAAGGTTCAAATTACGGTTCTTATGCATTCCTAACCCGTTTTTACTTGAAATCTTATTTTGACCCGTTAAGGGCATTTATGCACTTTTAAGCTTAAATTACGCTCATTCCTCGTATGCATCGTAAGTCCACCCATTCATATTAATTAATCTTCCACCACAATTATAATTGTGGTGGATTTAACGTACTAGACTACTTATTCCGAGTTCTATCTCTTGGTTTATCTTTTTACGGCAAAAAAAATACATTTTAATGCATTTGACTCGCTAGGATCATGCCTTTCGTTTTTATACTTATCCTAATGATCCATTTGATCGAAAAGACTATTTCTAAACAACCCGCAAGGGTCGTTTGCTTGATTTGACAAGCAAGGGCGTTTTGGTCAACTTTAGCTCTTCTTTTACGACGAAGGCATTCAAGAAGGCATTTGACCAAAATCACGCATTTGTCTAGAATTTCAATTATGCGTACCTGGCTCGGGTCAAAGCTAAACCCCGTTTTATTACCATGTCATTTAAGTTGCTAGTTCATAGCAATTGCAATTTCCATAAGCCGTTTCACCCTGTGAGCATTAGACTCGACAAGCACTTGTTAGTCGTTAAGTCTCAAATGGTATTGACATTACCATTTGACTTGTTTGGTCTATACGGCCAAACATTTTGCACTTATATCCGAATGGTATTTACTTACCATTTCGTTAACTACTAATCTCGGATTCACATAGTTATGTCTTTTAAACCACCTTTTTTTTCCTACTCGTCTAACCCAACATGGCTTATGCCATATGGTGTTGTTTTAAACTTCAACTCTTTTTTCGTCTACACGTGACTAAATCACCGTTTTACTCTTTTTATTTGTTTAGGCTTACCTTAATAAGTAGCTGTTCAAAAACTCATTTTTATATATACGTCATCTCATGACCAATTACCATTTCGCCCAACTTACCATTAAACTTGGTTTATCATTATTTTATATGTCCGACCCGTTTCAATTCGTGTCGGAACCATATTTCGGATATAACTTTTGTCGTATTTACAACCTATGAATAAATACATAACTTACAAAAGAGGGTGTAAGCTTTACTTACATCTCGTCCATATTTTACGCTTTTCTCCTCATACTTGATTCTCTTGACCCGCTTTCTCCCCAAGCTTCCACCTAGCTTGTTAAGCTCCAAACTATTATTCATAATTCATAAGATGGTTATATTAGTCATTAACAAATAAGACTATTCCACCTTACGTATTTTCTATGTCGAAATCACTATTCGACTTTATCATTGATTAATTTATCTTTCTTCTAGTTAACTACCTCTAATCATATGATATGTGAAATTAATTAAAATCCACATTATGATTAGAATCCGTATCGTCACATATGACCCCTAATTAATCAAATTAGGAATTTACACGTTTCATGCAAAATTTTGACATATGAACATTCGTTTAGGCATTTTATCAAACACCTTGCGGGCAAGATTTTTATACTTCTTTTGTCAAGTTCATATCTAATCATGTAGTCAAAATTAATCATCCATTAAGCAAGTTCATTTAAATTTTTCACATCATATTCTGAAATCACTTCATAGAACTCAAATTACACTAGAATAACTATCAAAATCCTAGTGTTTAACATGTTTCTACAAAACCCACTTAACACCTTCAATGGTGACTATGGAATTCTCAATCATTGAGCATAATTTTAACAATCTAATGACTAGGGTTTATTCCTAGATACTATTTCATTCTAATTCCATCCAAACAACATTCATGCAACACTAATTTCGGATTATAATTGTTCATCCAGAATTTTGAATGGAATCAAATAACGAATTTTCACATACCTTATGATCCCTTTACGAAGGAGATCACTAATCTTTGCTTGGATTTCGATTTGGGTCGGATTTGTGTCTTCAATTGATCAATTTTAGCATGAACTAGGGTTGAGAGCAAGCTCCTGGTCGCTCCTGTGTTTGATCGACCAGACACACACACTAATGTGTGTGTTTGGTTTTTAATTTTATTGTTTTAATCAAACTTATTTCAATTTTGACACCTTTAACCCTCCAACTATCATTAGGTTTTTATTTTAGGTGTTTTAACTCACTACCATGTTACTACAAGACTCGTGATTAACTAGGTTATATATATTCCTTGTTATTTCATCTCATTTATATCCGACATTAAATTTTATAATACAAAGACTTATATCTTCGGGTACGACTCAATTTATTTTAAGTCCCGTTATCTCGGGCCGTTTATAAACTTTTATTTCCTCAAAAGTTTTCGTTCAACTTTTATTTAATATTAGGTTTATTTATATAAATCCTAATATTTACCGAGTTACTTTTACCGCTAACGGTACTTTACCCGTCTTTTAGTATTAATGTGGTTTGATTATCAAACTCGTTTTCAGTGTGTTACAAAATGTTAGTAAAGTTAATTATCTAAACAACGGATCTAGAAGCCTAGAACGATACTTTTAGTTGTTCATAACTTACAGCACAAAGTTAAACCAAATTGAAAGTATACTCTAAATATAAACATAGCAATTCACACCACAAATAAACCATACAAAACAAGTAAAAGGCAAAAAAACATATAGATAAGATTGATTAACCTTGGTCGGATATATGCGCCAGATAAAACCCTAAACCTGCATAGCTAGGTCGAAAATCCAATTCAACAATAATACAAAGCTCGATTGAAGTTGTTACGGTGCTCTGATACCGAAAAAGCAGAAAAATTGTTAGGGTTGTTGAAAAATGATCAAATATAGCACAAAAAGAACCATGCAAGGAAAGGATTTTTTTTACCAGAATACGACTATGTGATGACTCTTGATTTTAATGTGGTGAAGAAGACGAGAATCAGTTCTATGAGTCAATTGAGGGTATAGTTTGATTTATCTTGTTAGAGTTGGGTTCTTACAAGAAAAAGACTCACCAGCTTCGTTGGTAGCAGTTGTAACTTGTACTCCCACATAGCTCCACTTAGATTACTCCTATGGGTACCACCTCTGAATGTCTTTCAGGTTTATCATCTTTATACTTCATGTCTTACCCTCACACTTATTAAAACATAATTTTACAAACACCATTGATTACAGCAGAAGAAAAAATTAAAAAGTAGAGATTTGTTTAAACATACCAAGTTTAAATACAACTTATTGAAGATAGAAACAATAATCTAAGTTTGAAAGAAAGGTCAATATGATTTAAAGGGTACAAATCCAAATCAAAGTAAAAAAAAAAAAAAAAACAAACAAAAAACAAAAAACAGTGTGGATATGATAACATGAAATGTGGGAAAAATTAAGAAAGTTTGTAAATATCCCTAACAACCTATTTTATTACATTTTTTTAAATAACCATACGATTTTGATTTTCCAATATCACACCATGACATAATTATTTTAAAAGTGGATCTTCAAACACCTACTAATATGAACCCAAAAAGCGAATTAATAGTTTAATAGTCAATCCACATACAATGATTCTATGCGACCAAAAAACCAGTTTTAAAATCGTTTTTTACAACCGGGTTGGTTTTTAAAGCGGTTACAAAGATCATGAATATGAACCAGTCTACAAACCGTCGGGTCGGATTAAGGCCAAACTGGTTTTTAAAAAAACCGTCCGTCGTAAAATGAAACAACCAATTAAGTGTTATCAAAAGATGAGTACCTATCCAAAAGATCGGAGTATAGTTATTCAAACTTTGCCTTGGTAAGGTTGGTATCAATGTGTTTAGGACCATCAGCAGTGGTTGTAATGAATGGCAAGTTAAGCATGAAAACGAAATGATAAATCAACATTACTTCATATGAGTGTTAAACAAAAATTCAATATAGCAATCATGTATTCCAAACTCATCAATGTACCTATATTGGCCTGTTTCAAAGTT
This sequence comes from Helianthus tuberosus, assembly GCA_030545235.1. Classification (NCBI taxonomy): domain Eukaryota; kingdom Viridiplantae; phylum Streptophyta; class Magnoliopsida; order Asterales; family Asteraceae; genus Helianthus; species Helianthus tuberosus. Next base: position 185,236,887 of record CM060399.1, read on the forward strand.
AGCATCAGTCAAACGTTGCAGAGCCTGCTTTTCATATGAGTCTTTCTTGAAGCTTGCAGTAAGCCAATCAACAATTCTATGCATTAATAGCATACAAGAAACATAAATTCAATCATTTGATAAATTAAATGGATACAACAAATCAGAAAAGGCTATCCGCAATCAATCAAACCCAGCAGCGTCAAACTTTTCCCTGTTAACGATCACAATTCTCATATATTAACAATGGAATGAAATCATGATTATACACCACACAATTAATTGCAGATCTAATAGAAACGGAGATATGACGTATATACGAAGACGAAAAACGTGCTAGCTGGCAGTTTCGGTTTGTTAGGATCCTGCGCCTTCTTCGCTTGAGCCGTAGCTCTCCCTTTCTTCTACAGAGCTTCATTTCAAAAACCATAATCCCTTATGTAAATAGTGAGTTTCTGCTCTTAAGATTTATATGTCATCTGTAATTTTGTGATTAGGCTTTTGGTGAAGGAATTTGAGAGAGAACAAAGTGAGAGAGAAACGAAGGAAGAGAAATTTGCGTTTGACTTTTTAAACGGGATTAGGGTTTCAAAGCTATATGTTTCAAATTTCAAAAACTTAGGTACTCACTACCCTTGCCGCCAGCTTCAAACCACTTTGAGATTTACGCTTTAGTAGTTGTTAAAAAAATGAAAATAGTATATATCAGTTGTTATTTTCTTCTTTAATCGTTTGTACATTAAAGCATTATCGACTTGTACCTTTTAAATTCATGCGTCGATATTGAACAAGATAAAAATGTATAGGTAGTCATGCTAACTTTGGATTTTTTTTAAACAATATAGTTTATAAGATATGTCAATAATACATTAAAAAATTATAAGTTTGTTGTGGAGGGGTGAATTGTAACTAATTATCTATGAGGGAAAAGTTCTTATTATGTGGGTATCTTAAAATACTCATCTTTCATGCATTATAATATAGTATAGATGTGTCGTCTCGTGTTAACACATGTATTAAATGTTTGGTGTTTGGTCGATTGTTTTTTTTTAAGTGGCATGTAAGCCGACCCAAAAGGTATATTTTCTTGTGTTGTGTCAATATTTGAGTTTCGAGGTAAAGTAAAAAGTGATAATTATTTGTAAGTCGCAAACAACGGGTATTTGAGTTTTGAGGTAAAGTAAAAGTGATAATTATTTGTAAGTTGCGTAATCGAGCAACGTAATAAAGAAGTTTATGAGTTTATTACTAGAAGTGAAGTTTTTGTAGTTTCTTCATATGATAAAACAAGTAAACTTTTTGTAGTTTTTGGATATAATGAAACAAGTAAAATTTGTGTGGTTTCTCTGTATAATAAAACTACAGGTCTGGCTACTGTACAAAAGGGATTTCACGTGTTGTGTGTAGGAACCTCAACCCTATTGTAACAACCCCCAAGTGGTATGACATGACCCTTAATTTTCAAAACGATCAAAACTAGGATCAGGACCCCCTAAAACTCAAGGGGGGTATCCCCTAATTGATAATTATCTTCACAAAACGAAGTTAAATCACGAAAAATCGTTCAAGCTGACTCACTTGGGCTATGCTAGACACGAGGCTACCCTAGCCTAAACTGGTCGTTGTCGCGACACGCGCCAGGGGCTAGGGAGCCTGGCGCGATACGCGGGAGGGACAAAAAATCAGTATATATAGTAGGGGTTTGGCACTTGCATGGGAAACCTGTTACGACGAAAAAGTTAGTTACGTACGTTGAGATTTCGTTGTTTCGTTCAAAAACACACACATTCACGAACCGCTGCTACGACAACAGGGTAATAACTCGATCACTGCTACGATACAATGTCCAATCGATTGAAAACGATCCGATGGATGTTTAAGTGGTGCCTGAATTCGGGCTATACTTTGTCTCTCATTCGTCGTGAGGGTTTTGATTTCGTGAGCTTATCGTAAATGTTGTATTAAGTTACTAACCTAGTTTCATGTGCATTGTTATTTTAACTAGGTTACCAAGCTTAATCAGTAGGCAAAACTTTGTCCAATTAAACTTACAATGTGAGTCATTCTCTTTTTACCAAATTGTTTGTAAAACCCTAAATATTTTCCAGTTATACTTTGCAGTGATTAAGTCTTTGCTAATCTTTAATTACTGGCAGTAAGTGGGGGTTTTGTGCACATTACTACTAACGATTTATCACTTTAGGTGGGCGAGCCTAATTAGTGATATGTCCACAGTCATAGATTCGGTCGAGTGACAGCTGAACCAGCTAATTATAAGATAGGGGCAAATATAAAAACCCTTAATGCTGTAAATTGTAGCAATGTGTCATTTTGTGCAAATTAAATGAATCGCCAGTATTTCCCCGCTGATAAAATCTATTTAAACATGTTTCAGGTGATTTACTGTGTGCAAGGAAAAGTGTCGTGCAGCACTCAAGCTTAAACAATGTGGCTTAGTAAATAAATAAACATGTTTTGTAATTCCGGGAATTTCCCATTAAAATTTCCTTTATTGTAAATTACGGGGTTTGTCCCAAAATTCTAAATAAAATAAACCGGTATTTTCAGTTTAAACGATCCTGTTAAAATTTCTGCTGCCAAATTAAACACCAATACCACGGATTTCTGTCCCGCGGCTTCTGGACCGGGTAAAACCGGGCCGGGGGCCGTGACAGAAAAATGTGGTATCAGAGCCACTGATTTAAGCCTATTAAGTATTTAGAAATACTTAAATTTTTCAGATTGCCATTCTGTGATTCTGTGAAAATTTAATTTAACCAATAAAAATTTTAACTTGAATTTTTTGTGTTTCTTCATGTGTGCTAACAGCATGAATGAACTGTCGGAGGTACTCCGAAACTTTACTATCCATACCACCGATATGGATACAACAGGGACCCAATCCGGCTATCAGGCGGATACGGAGGAGCCACTAATGTTCCAGGCCCAGCCCCAAGAAAAACCCAAGCCTAAAAAGAGGAGAAGAATCCTGGACTGGAAACGCGAACGGAGGAAGAAGCCACCGGCCCAAAAGGTGAAAAATACAGAGGATCCAAAAGACAAAGGAAAAGGAAAGGAAGTTGGAGAAAGTTCCAGGCAAGCCCAGGAAATGCCACCTTGGGAGGAGCTTGATCGAAAACTTTCAAACTGTGACCTCATCGGACCTGTCGATGAAACCCTTTTCAATTTCCCAGCCCAATCTGAACTTCCAATTAATTTGGAACCTGCTATACCGGACCCTATTGTCAATCCCCAACCTTTTACAGGGCAGTTGGAAGAGTGGTGGACGAGCAACTGGCATTTTTAGAACTTCATGAATAACCCTAATGTTTATTTTCCCCAGTCTGATCCTGAACCTGCACCTTTCCCACTAATGAGCGCCGAGAACGTTGCCGAATTACACCGATATGGCGAGGAACTGGTGGATGCGGGAAATCGGATTCGTGAAGTGGGGGAAAACATCACATGGAAATACGACGAGAGGGAGCGTCGTTTCTGAGAAGCCAGCTAACCGTGGTGGAATGTTTGTAAAATACTAATATGTAGGAATATATATATATATAGAGAGAGAGAGAAAGAGGGAGAGACCGGTTATCATACAATATGCCTAATCGTACATTACGTACGCTATAACCACAGCTGTCAGATCATCTCAATTAACCCTCGTGCTTAACTATTAAATTAATCAAATAAAGATATATATATGAAACCGCCAAGGTTAAAATCGTCCATTACGAAATCAAAAAACCCTGATAATCAGCAAACAAAACCTCAAAATCATACCGTAAGATTCTTAATCAAAACCGTATTCGAAAATGGAACAAGTAATAAAAAATCGATCGATTCTTATTCACCAAATCCTCATGCGAATTGAACTTCTGCTGAATTTGGAAGTTCAGAATTGAAACAAATCGATAGACCTACTATAGAAGAAGATGATGCAGGGTGAAAATCAAACAAAAATATGCGAAATACAAATCAAACGTGCGAAAAACACTTCAGACAAAAAGAAAGGTTGTGGTTTTTGTAAAGTTTGCGAATTCATATAACATTATATGCGAAAAAAACTTAAGATGTCATATGATGTGCGAATTCATGACTTTACACATGCGATTTCAATAAAAAGTTAATAATCTTTGAAATTTCTTATAGTTTGCGAATTCTTGCTTTTACACATGCGAATTCAGAAAAAAGTTAATTATCTTTTAGATTTCTTAAAGTTTGCGAATTTGTTTTCGATTCAAATGCGATTTTGAATAAAACACTGCTAATACTTTCAAATTACTTTGTCCTAAAAAATGCAAAAAAAAAAAAAAAAGTTACGAATTAATAACTAAAATAGAACTATTTTATATAAAAAAAAACTTAATTTATTACCGATGTGACTGTAATTTGACAGGTAATGACAATTTTACAATAAATACTACTGAACTTACCACCCTACCTACATAATAAATTTACTATTTTAATATAAAAAAACCCAGATATAACTACCTTCCATATTAAGACATAGAACACGAAAAAAACACACACAACAGACCAACAAAAATGGCATATGAAGATTCAAAAAAAATCAAAAACATTGCAATAAAAGAGCTATTGTCAACTCGCACGTTGACAGAAATAAGCACCGATGTCAACTCTTCTCATCTGGTTCTTGATGTGCAGGGGAAAATTCTTGAAGAAATCAAGAAAAATCAAGAGACGTGGGAGAGACTACTTGAAGAACCACCATCAAGCTTCAGAGACGCAGCTTTGAATCACATAAAGGAGCAATCTCGAGCTGATGACTTAACCTCTTCAATGTCTACACATGCGATATTACAAGTTCAGGAAGTCATATAACATGCGAAAATTAGTAAAAAACATGTTTGTCTTGAAACACTTACCTGTTTGTCTTGAAAGTTGCATCGAACGATATCACATCCCCAAACTCCATATAGTTAAGCTTGCATAAACCATCAGCCCAGAACAAACCAGTTAACCGTTTGTCATCATCAACAGAATATCCAAATGAATAATCTGCTAAATACTGTTTTTGTCAGTCATCCTATTAATCACCATGTCAGTGTCATATTCTCCTATATAGTTGTTAATTCGCTTCCTAAAATTTTTGCAATCATCAACCGTGGCACCAACGTTCTCGAAACCACCATAACATTTCCTCATTATATGGAAAGCTTTGACAGGACCAAGGTTTAAAGTGCCTAATTCCCATACCATCTCCTCCTGGACATCTGACAATTGTCTGTAAGCTGGCAGCATGTGAATATCATCTTGACATACAAACTTATGATTATGCCCATCAACAAATCTCTCTACTGTATATAATCTACCATCCACAGTGAAAATCATAAGTTGAGCTTTGCATCCAGTGCTAATAGTCCCCCTGTTCCTTGTTTTGAATTGCTTTTTTGACTTCAAATAACGATCGTCAATACACAGTGGCTTATGTCCCTCTTTAGAACAAACAAAATACTTAGTTTTTATTATACCACCACTGTGTACTTCACCACCTTTCCGAATAGAAAAACCAGCTAACTTAGCATATGATTGGTAAAACGCATATGCTTGTTCAATAGAGATAAATTGCATTCCAACCACAGGTGTAGCTGATGCTTGAACCTCCGGAGTGTAAACTCTTTCATCTACATGAATCAAATCAGAAAAACAAAAAAACGTGTGAATTATCGGACTAGTTACATGCGATATATTAATACCAGCATAATTTCATCGTAAAGAACAACAACACATGCGAATTGTATGAACAAAAACATGAGAAAATGATGATTTTGATTAATCTGTTTTACATATGCAATTTATTATACCATAACATGCGAAAATGCGTAAAGAAAATAAACATCAAATGCGAATTGAAAGACTCATAACATGCGAATTTGTACATGTTGCTTTCATGTCAAAAATATACTCAACATTCAAACTTCAAAAACAGCTACAACAATGTAAAATCATTGCTACGATTAAACAAAAAACAAGTATACGAACAATTTAGAGATCTGAATTAACATAATTACCATTAGAATACTCGTTTACAGCACTTGTACTTGCAACTGGATTTGGATTTGCAGGTCGCGGATTTAAAACATCCTCAATCGAAACTCTCTGATATGCAGATAATTGAGCATGATCACCGATCGATCGAGTTTCTTCAAAATCAACATCTGCTCGTCCAGTGCTGCTCAGTTGATCCATCGAAAAAAAACAATTGAATGAAACCCTAACACAGAAGAACGAAAACTGCAATTTGAGAATTATGAAAAATTTGAAACTGATTCGAATGATAATTACTGGGATATTAGTGTAACGAACTTCTCGCTGGTTGAATGAAGAGACGAATTTTCCCTCAGATGATTGAATTAATTGTCTGATTTAACCTTATTTAAGAAAAAACGAATCAGGACACGGGTATGGCTAATATTGTCGCGTATGTAATGTACGATTAGGTAATTTGTACCTTACACTTTACCTTTATATATATAATATTGTATAATAATCTTAAAATAAAACATCTGTAAATACCTGGTGTGTACGGATGCATAATATTATATATAAAATATGAATGTCGCAAGGTCGACAATTTTGGCTATACGTGTTGACTTAATTGTGTTGTGATTGCCTTGCTGTGTTTAATTGTTATCAATTTTGTGCCAATAATTTATCTGTATTGTTAATTGTCAGATGGAAAACGCAGTAAATGAACCAGTAAATGAAGTTAACCAATCTGAACAAAATAATGAAGACCACTTTCTCAACAGACAAGATATCGAAAATATAGTTGCCCAGGGTATAGCCAATGCTATCCCGGCAATAGTCGCTGCTGTTAAAAACCCCGTTGAACCTTCACAAGCCAACCACAGCAAACGCACCCGCGATGATAATTTTAGTAACAGTGTAAATGGAGGCGGCAATAATGATAATAATGTGGTTCAAGCCCCAATACTTAAGAAAATGAAAGTTGCAACACCTAGTTGTACTTATAAAGAATTTATTGCATGTAAACCGGTCGAATTTGCAGGCAATGAAGGGGCAACTGCCGCACTGCGATGGTTGGAAAAGACCGAAGCAGTAATTAAAATAAGTAAGTGCGCAGAGGAAGACAAGGTTATGTATGCATCCCACCTTTTCAAGGAAGAGGCGTTAGAATGGTGGAACACGGTGCTACAGGTAAAAGGAAGTGACGTGGCTTATGCCATGAGTTGGGAAGAATTTAAAGAATTGGTGGAAATAAAATTTTGTCCCGCTTATGAGAAGGAACAAATGATAAACAAGTTCCTGAACCACCGGATGGTAGACGTCGACTGCCGAGGGTATACTTTGAAATTCTTCGAGTATGCTAGAATTGTACCCACTCTGGCCTCGCCAGAACCGGTGCTTATTTCTCGCTACATTTGGGGCTAATTAGCGAGATCCGTGATATAGTCAAAGCTGTAAGACCTCGAACAATTGACGATGCGGTCAAATTGGCCAACACTCTGACTGACGGACTGGTGCGTACGAGAGAAGAAAACAGGAAAAATGAATTGGCATAAAAGATTACCCAAGGTTTTCGTGTGGGTAATAATAGTAATTACAAGAAAAAGGGAACCGGGCAGTCTTCCATACCGCCATTTTGCGGGAATTGTAAAAAGAAACATTTCGGAAAATGTAAGGAAAATTGCAATTTCTGCAAGTCGCCGGGGCACCGAGAGGAGGAGTGTAAGAAGAATTCAAAGATCTGCTACAATTGCGGAGAAGCTGGACATTTTAGACCAGAATGTCCTACACTGATCAAACCAACTGAAAACAAGGCTAAACCTGCTGAAGGCACTAATAAGAAGAACGCAAGAGCCTTTCAGCTGACGACTCAGGAAGCAGATCTGATTCCAGATGTGATAGCTGGTACATTTCTTGTACATGACGTTTACGCAAAAGTATTATTCGACTCTGGTGCAAACCAAAGTTTTATAAATACTTCATTCTGCCAAGCTCTTAAGCAACCTTTAACCAAACTTAGGCAGATTTATACGGTAGAAACGGCAAATGGAAATTCTGTTAACATAGATGAGGTTTTGCAACAAGGAAAGATAGAACTTTCAGGCCATAAATTTTCTGCAAACCTGCTACCTATGAATTTAGCTGTATTCGATGTCGTGTTAGGAATGGATTGGTTAATAGCCAACCATGCTCGAATCCTTTGTGATAAGAATTCCATAGAAATTCATACAACTGCATGGGAAATAATTGTGGTTACAGGAGATAAGCCACGTAAACCAATGAAGTTCATTCCAATAATGAAAGTTGCTAGTTATGAACGAAAACAAGGAATAGTGTATATGATTTCGGTAATCATTAACACTAAGGGTAAAGAAGTTAGGGAAATCCCAGTAGTGTCAGAATACCCGGATGTATTTCCAGAAGAACTACCTGGATTACCACCAGATAGAGAAGTAGAGTTTAGAATTCATCTAATCCCTGGAACTACACCAATAGCTAAGGCACCCTATCGGTTAGCACCCACATAAATGTTAGAATTGAAAAAGCAGTTAGATGAATTACTAAGCAAATGATTCATACAACCTAGTTCATCCCCTTGGGGAACACCTGTGTTGTTCGTGAAAAAGAAGGATGATTCAATGCGAATGTGTATTGATTATAGGGAATTGAATAAGGTTACAACTAAGAATCGATACCCATTACATAGGATTGATTATCTTTTTTATCAACTTCAAGGAGCTAGGTATTTTTCTAAGATAGATTTACGCTCCAGATATCACCAGCTGAAGGTACAAGAAGAAGACATACCTAAAACTGCTTTCAGGACTAGGTATGGTCACTACGAGTTTACAGTCATGCCATTTGGGTTACATGAATACACGACACGAACATACACGAAGTTAACAGGTATCGTGTATGGCCTTAACAGGTATCGTGTACCAAACAGGTAGACACGAGATTACCTGTTAATTTTCGTGTATAAACAGGTTAAATACCTGTTTACTTGTTAATACCCGTTAGTACACGATAAGAATTTAAATTAAATAAAACTCATCAGCCATGTGCATGTGGGTTCCTTAATTCTTTTCTATTTTCATTCCTCATTCAATTCAAAAAAATAAAACCCTAAACTTCCTCTGTAACTCTCAGATAGCATGTCGTGTTTGTGTTTTTGTTCATGTTAACAGGTATTAACAGGTAATTTTCGTGTAAAACAGTCGAACAGTAGTATTAACAGGTAATTTTCGTGTATATCGTGTTTGAAGAAAAGGACACGATAAATTATCGTGTCGTGTTCGTGTATGGGATTTCGTGTATCGTGTCTTATCGTGTCGTGTCGTGTCGTGTCGTGTCTTATCGTGTACGGGTATACACGATATGCCAGCCCTATGCTCCTGCAGCATTCATGGACATGAAGAATAGGATCTGTAAGCCGTATTTGGATAAATTCGTAATTGTCTTCATCGACGATATACTTATTTACTCCAAAAGCCAGAATGAGCATTGTGAGCACCTGAATGCACTTTTAACCTTATTAAGGAAGGAAAAGCTTTACGCCAAATTTTCAAAGTTTGAATTTTGGCTACAAGAGGTGCAATTTTTAGGACACATGGTGAATCACGAAGGTATTCACGTAGATCCCTCCAAGATAGAAGCAATCACAAATTGGAAGGTCCCACAATCGGCAACCGAAGTTAGAAGTTTTATGGGATTAGCTGGATATTATAGGCGCTTCATTAAAGACTTTTCTAAGATAGTTGTTCCATTAACTAAGCTAACCCGTAAAACAGTTAAGTTTGAATGGGGACCTAAGCAAGAAGAGGCCTTTAGGATTTTAAAGAAAAGATTAACAAATACCCCAATCCTAGCCTTACCAGAAGGAACCGAAGATTTTGAAGTCTTCTGCGACGCTTTTAAGTTGGGATTAGGATGTGTGCTAATGCAACGCAAAAAGGTAATTGCGTATGCATCAAGGCAGTTGAAGAAGCACGAGGAAAATTATACGACTCATGATTTAGAATTAGGAGCAATTATTTTTGCCCTTAAGATTTGGAGACATTATCTGTATGGAAGTAAGTTTACAGTCTATACAGATCACAAGAGTTTAAGATACATATTTGGGCAAAAAGAATTAAACATGAGGCAAAGAAGATGGATGGAAATTCTAAGTGATTACGACTGTGATATTCTATATCACGAAGGAAAGGCCAATGTAGTAGCAGATGCCCTAAGTCGTAAGTATTATGAAAAGCAAAAACGAGTTCGTGCTCTTAGATTAAATCTCCAATTAGATTTAATGGAACAACTGAAGAACGTTCAGAAAACAACAATCCAGGATGATGCTGAAGGAATGAAAGGACGAATAAAGGAATTAGAGCAAGGGGCTGATGGAATTTGGAGATTCCATAAAACAAGAATTTGGGTACCTAGGCAAGGAGATTTAAGAAATAAGATTCTAGAGGAAGCCCATAAATCCCGATATACGATGCATCCTGGTAATAACAAGATGTATCAAGATTTAAGAAATAACTTCTGGTGGACAGGAATGAAGAAGGACATAGCTATATACATTTCTAAGTGCCTAACTTGTTCGCAAGTTAAGGCAGAACACCAGAAACCTTCAGGATTACTTCAACAGTTAGAACTGCCTGTATGGAAATGGGAACTAATAACAATGGACTTTGTTACTAAGTTACCCAAAACCATAAGGGTAACGGTGCAATCTGGGTGATTGTAGATCGATTAACCAAATCAGCTCATTTCCTACCCATGAAGGAAACCTTTAGCATGGAAAGGTTGGCTAAATTATACGTAGATGTGGTAGTATCACTACATGGAGTTCCACTCTCCATTGTGTTAGATAGCGATAGTCGTTTCACTTCACACTTCTGGACAAGTTTCCAAGAAGCAATGGGGACACGATTAAACTTGAGTACTGCATACCATCCCCAAACAGATGGACAAAGTGAAAGGACGATCCAAACCCTGGAAGACATGCTCAGGGCATGTGTAATAGATTTTGGTGGAAACTGGGATGACCACCTACCCTTAATCGAATTCTCCTATAACAATAGTTACCACACCAACATAAATGCTGCTCCATTCGAAGCACTGTATGGATGAAAGTGCCGAACTCCAGTATGCTGGGCAGAAATAGGAGAAAGTCAATTATCAGGTCCTGAGATTATACAGGAAACCACCGACAAGATAACTCAAATCAAGGAAAGACTAAAGACGGCTCGAGACCGCCAGAAGAGTTATCCAGACAATCGACGCAAGCCGTTAGAATTTCAAGCTGGAGACAAGGTACTTTTAAAAGTTTATCCTTGGAAAGGAGTAGTTCGATTCGGTAAGAAAGGAAAATTAAGTCCAAGGTACATAGGACCATTCACCATTACTCAACGAATAGGACCAGTTGCCTATAAATTACAACTACTAGAAGAGCTAGCCGGGGTACATGACGTGTTTCATGTATCTAATCTCAAGAAGTGTTTATCTAACGAATCTCTGGTAGTACCTCTTCAAGATATATAGGTAAATGAAAAACTGAAATTTGTTGAGAAACCTCTTCAAATAGAAGACAGAAAGGTCAAATTCCTCAAGCACAAGAGACTAGTGCTGGTCAAGGTAAAGTGGGATTCGAAGAGAGGACCTGAGTACACTTGGGAACTGGAATCAGAGATGAAGCGGAAGTACCCTTATTTGTTTCAGTAAATCTCAAGGACGAGATTTTAAGCAAGGTGGGGAGGGTGTAACAATCCTTACCAAAATTATTATTTCTTATTTTTACAGGGCACATTAGGAAACCCTAATTGAGACCCCCAAGTGGTATGGCATGACCCTTAATTTTCAAAACGATCAAAACTAGGATCAGGACCCCCTAAAACTCAAGGGGGGGGGGGGGTATCCCCTAATTGATAATTATCTTCACAAAACGAAGTTAAATCACGAAAAATCATTCAAGCTGACTCACCTGGGCTATGCTAGACACGAGGCTACCCTATCCTAAACTGGTCGCTGTCGCGACACGCGCCAGGGGCTAAGGAGCCTGGAGCGACACGCGGGAGGGACCAAAAATCAGTATATATAGTAGGGGTTTGGCACTTGCATGGGAAACCTGTTACGACGAAAAAAATTAGTTACGTACGTTGAGATATTCGCTGTTTCGTTCAAAAACACACACATTCACGAACCGTTGCGACGACAACAGGGTAATAACTCGATCACTGCTACGATACAATGTTCGATCGATTGAAACCGATCCGATGGATGTTTAAGTGCTGCCTGAATTCGGGCTATACTTTGTCATTCGTCGTGAGGGTTTTGATTTTGTGAGCTTATCGTAAATGTTGTGTTAAGTTACTAACCTAGTTTCGTGTGCATTGTTATTTTAACTAGGTTACCAAGCTTAATCAGTAGACGAAACTCTATCCAATTAAACTTACAATGTGAGTCATTCTCTTTTTACCAAATTGTTTGTAAAACCCTAAATGTTTTCCAGTTATACTTTACAGTGATTAAGTCTTTGCTAATCTTTAATTACTGGTAGTAAGTGAGGGTTTTGTGCATATTACTACTAACGATTTATCACTTTAGGTGAGCAAGCCTAATTAGTGATATGTCCACAGTCATAGATTCGGTCGAGTAACATCTGAACCATCTAATTATAAGATAGGGGCAAATATAAAAACCCTTAATGCTGTAAATTGTAACAATGTGTCATTTTGTGCAAATTGAATGACTCGCCAGTATTTCTCCGCTGATAAAATCTTTTTAAACATGTTTCAGGTGATTTACCGTGAGCAAGGAAAAGTGCCGTGCAGCACTCAAGCTTAAACAATGTGGCTCAGTAAATAAATAAACATGTTTTGTAATTCCGGGAATTTCCCAGTAAAATTTCCTTTATTGTAAATTACGGGATTTGTCCCAAAATTCTAAATAAAATAAACCGGTATTTTCTGTTTAAACGATCCTGTTAAAATTTCCGCTACCAAATTAAACACCAATACCACGGATTTATGTCTCGCGGCTTCTGGACCGGGTAAAACCGGGCCGGGGGCCGTGACACCTATATTTACCAAGAACAATGGTTCTAAATGACCCGATGACAATTACGTAAATAAGAAAATTCTATAATTAAAATAACAAATAGAAAAAGAGTATTATGGTCTTTTCTTGCGTGAACTAACCCCCCCCCCCCCTCATGATTTTCAAACGACTATAACTTTTTTCATACAATATTTTTTTTTTAAATTACACCGTATTAACAAATATTTTATTATCTTTAGTAGGCTATTACTATAGTTTTGTTAATTTTTTTTAAATTTTCATTTTACAATTTATAAAGTTACGTGATCGTGTAACGTTACCTAAATCACGTACCATATGGAAATTCATTTTTTTAAAATCGTTATAAGATCGCCCCCTACAGTGGGGCGATCGATGTAAATTCAAATTTTTAATTGTTTTTTATCTGTTTGATAAAATAGCTTTTCACCAATGTGGGGCTCGCTCACTTGGTAAAGACATTGCCTTTTAAAAGAGAGTTCCCGGATTCAAACTTGACATAGACTATTAATTTAGGATTATTGGTGTAATAAAGTAGGAGCAAACATTGTCATTGAAAAAAAATAGCAATCGTACCGAAAAAAAGAAGAGGTATTTACGAAAATGGCCATTGACCAATATCATTTTCCAAAATAGTCATCTCATGCGTCATTGGAACGGGGCATCACCCCTCTTATGCGTCCTTCTTTCTTAAATGGACACGTTTATGGATCCAGCCAAAATTACGTGAAACATGTGGGACCCTATTGATTAAAGTACATCTTGGAAAGGAACATGAGGATCCACCATCTACCACCCCACCCTAGCCCCAACACCCCCAAGCCCACACTTCTGTGATTTTACATAAAAACAACAAATCTCCATGGATGAAGCAGCAACTTCTTCATCTTTCACACTCACATACATCTGTAACACAAAGACACAGAGAGAGAAGCGAGAGAAACGGAGAAGGCGGAGATGGAGGGTGGCAGCTCGACCGACCACGACGGTGGCACAACGGATCTCCACTACCATGAACAACCACCATGTTTTCCGGCCGCCATTGTGTCCATCTGTTCAGGTTTCCAGGAAAACGATCCACAGATCTCCACCCCCAAATCCCAACCGCCGCCATGGTTGCCGGAGACGGAGGGGGAGGCGTCTGCAACTTGCCTGCAACTCGCCGGAGGCGTCTGTAACTCGCCGGAGATGGAGCCGGAGATGCTGCTAGGGGTGTGCATTGGTCGGTTATTGCCTAAAACCATAACTATAACCGCTATGTCGGTTAATGGATAGCCATAACCATAACCGATCGGTTATGGTGGTTATGGTTAATCGGTTTTGATTGTTATAGCGGGTCGGTTGTGGGTGATTAACCGTGTATTTAGCCTAACTTAAAATATGTTAATTTTTTAATATGAAAAATTGTTATTGCATATTTGTATATGTTAGTATATTACATAGTATTAAAAATACATATAATATATATCATTAACACTGAATATTCAAATAAAGTGGTGTGATATATTTCATAAATTCAAATAAACATTCAAAAAAACCGTAAAACGATATAAAATAACCCGTAAATACTAAAAATCTTTAATAAAAAACATCAGATATTAAAAAAAACCCGGTGAAAAGTCATAACTCCTACAAAGATTTATTATATGTCGGTTCAGTTCGGTTATGGTGGGTATGAAAACATTGATAACCATAACCGACCCGCTACATTCGGTTTCCAAAAAGACCCTTAACCGACCCACCGGTTTTTGATTTGGTTCGGTTTTTTCGGTTCGGTTTTATCGGTTAATTCGGTTATGGTTCGGTTAATTCGGTTTTTTGCACACCCCTAATGACGACAACTTTCAGACGCATCCGGACACTTCCAGACGCCTCCCGGTACGAGACACGAACACATGGGATGAGTCACGGACGCATGGGATGAGTCACGAACGCATGTGATGATGGGATGAGTCACAGACGCATGGGATGAGTCATGGACACATGTGATGAGGGGATGAGACACAAGTCACTTCTGCATTGGCGGACGTATGAATGGGCCATGCAGACGCAAAAGGTGTCTCGTAATCGGTGATGCGCTTCTTCACAGACGCATAAGATGACCATTTTTGTAAGTCAACAATATTTCTGACCATTTTCGTAAATTTCTCAAAAAGAATGAAGTTAATGGGTCAAACCTTCATGTTTGTGTCGACTTTGACCCGCTCACTCATGATTCATTCTAGATCTCACGTTTGATCATTTTCACTTCTAAGTTATACAATTTTATTTAAGAAAATAAAATTGGATACACACATCACTTTCTTTCAATATCGTTTTTTCAACCTTATATTTTTATAAATTTTAACATAAGACTGGACGATATGGGGGACGGCGTGGCCCCGTCCAGGCCTGGCGCCGAGGCGGAACACCGCCCCCCTTTGCCCCACCGCGTCTTCTTCGTCTCCCACTAGCCGGATTCGACGGGCCCACATTTGAAATTTAGCCGTTGATAAACGGCTATATTATAAAAAAAGTTTTTTTTTACTTTAAATAAATACCCACCTCTCATCCATTTTTTTTACTTTAGGATTATGAGGTTGGATCTCGACTCGGTTCCGGAGGATGAACGCGAGGTTTACCGGATGATGAAAGAGGAAGTTAAGAAAAAAATGGACCTCGTAGGTTATTTCGCTTTAATGTTTTATTTTTTTAGGATTCGTAATTTTATGTTTTTAGGATTCATGTATTTTTTATGTTATGTAATGGATTTAATTTACTTCTTTTATGTAGTATTTTTATTTAATTTTTGAATTATTTTTATAAAGTTAAGCAAATAAAAAAGATAAACAATAAAAATAATTGTTGTGGGGCCCTATCCTCCACCCTCTTAAAATTGCTTGGATGGCCATCCCATATGAGATGGGGATGTAACGTCCTACGTGACAGCCCATCCCTTAGGGTGTAAGGGGCACTCCCCTAAGAGGGGAGTCCCCCCTCTTACGCATAACCAATCCTTGTGTGCCACGTCAACTCCCCTCTTAAACTCCCTAACACCCTAAATTGATGGCGGCACTCCCCTCTTAGGTGAATTGGTTTTTTATTAAAAAAAAAAAAAAAAAAGAAAATTTTTGATTGGCCCATCTCCTCCCCTCTCTCCTCCCTCTCTTCGGTAACTTTCCACCGAAACCTATCACCGATTCGGGTCCCCGCTTGGATGGCGGCGGTGTTCCCGATCGGTGACTAGGCTCACCGAACCACTCCCCGAAGAACGCCCCATGCACCCTTAGGGATGACTATGACCCTCCCCATACCTTCTCGTCTAAACCACACATTTACGATGTGAACGCATTTGCATGACTCGCCATCATCAAATTTGGAAACCCAAGGGACCAACCAAGAAACAAAAAAATTCCAAACATTCAGTGTTGCCGCCTTCCATTTTTCCCAAATTTTTTCCCAAAAGTTTTCCCTCCATCGTTCCAAAACCGTAATTGAAAAAATTCACCACACCCTCCCTCCCTCCAAAAACCCTCCTTGAATCATCATATTAAATCTCTCCATTCCCACACTTGAACAACATCTGGCAAACTCTCAGATCTCAATCTCAATCTCTCACAAATGGCGATTGCTGCAACTGCAAGCCCTAACTCCAAACCTACCCTATCTACTCCCAAGAAGAAAACAACAACAACAACAACCGTCACCACCACCGGCGATGAGGAGAAGCAAATCACGTCTGAGATGAAGTCTAACATTCAGACCTCTAAACCGCAGAAGAGGAATAGTAATCCAGGTGTTCGTGTTATTCACGGCAAGATTTACGACTCTCAGAACGGGACTACTTGTCATCAAGTATGTTTGATTTGATTTGATTGTGTAGTGTAATTACTGTGATAGTGTTTATGTTTTGGGATTATATACTGTGTTTTAGGGTTTTCATGATTTTATATTTGATATGAGGTAGGTGTTAAATGTTTTTTATGATTTGTGATTGAGATTGAGATTGTTTAAGTTGTGTTTTTAGGTTTAGATTAATGTTTGAAGTTTTGTTAGGACGTGTAGGCGAATTTGAAGCGATTTGAAATGAATATGAGATATGTGTTTGTACTATGTTCTAGATGGGAGCTATGTTGACTTTTAGAGTCAAACTTTACTAATCACAGAGCAAAAGAATTTGTTAGTACTAATTGTCATGGTTGTAAAAATCACTAGCGCTACCGAGTACCAACTAGCTATTAATCAGAATTAATGATTATTTGGTTTGGAAATTTATATGTAATTTTTCAAACTTATATATATTCTTCAAACGCTTGGTTCTAATTGATAGATGATCAGTTCAGTTTGCATTCAGTCTTGTGTTATTTCTATTATTAATCTGTAATTTGTTGCATTCTTTTTGTAGTGCCGACAGAAGACCTATGCTGTATATGTTAACTGCAAGAATCAAGCAAAGGGTAAGCCATGTAACATCAAGTATTGTCGCACATGCCTCTTGAACAGGTTAGTTTTTCTCTGCTGTTTTTAACACTTTTATCAAACTATATGTTGGTTATTACTTCAAGTTTTTTGGATTTTTGGAGAATATGATTACTGGTTAGAAATTATTACTTCAAGTTATTGATATATATGCTTTTATCTTTATCAAGATATGGGGAGAAAGTCGAAGAGGTGGAACTGTTGGAAAAATGGGATTGTCCCAAGTGCAAAGGTGTCTGCAATTGCAGCATCTGCAGGTAAGTATATAAAAACCACATTTTTGAAATCTATGATCTGTTAAACTAAGATAAAATCTAAGAGCTGTTTTAACCGTAGGAAAAAGCGCGGTCATCAGCCCACTGGTATGGTCGTTCAAATGGCAAAGGCAAGTGGATTTACCTCTGTTTCTGACATGATTGTTGCAAAAGGTGCTCAAAATGTTAGTAATTACAAGCGAGTGAAAGAAACAACTGCTTCACCAAGAAAGCTAGCTTCTCCAGCAGAGGTGATGGTTCCTTTTTTTTCTTCTCTAGTTTTTCTTTTTTTGGATAACAGTTACAGCTATCATGTTTGGAAATTTACTAAAGCACTAAATTTAATCAGGGAATTGTTACCAAGTCACCGAAGAAACCGGGCAAGGAAAATCTGTTTGATGGCAAAACAGATTTAAACGCAAATCCTATTGTTTCAGCCCAGTCGCCTGTTGAGAAGAAACCGAAGAAAGTGAAGCGGAAGGGGCTTGAAGTTAAGCCTGATGACAGTGGGGTTAATAATGTTACAGAAACTGAGATAACCAACACCCTGAATGAAAAGAACCACAAGAAACTAAAGTCAAATGGATCAACGGAGATTGTTGAAGGAACTGCTGTTGAGAAGAAACCAAAGAAGGTTAAACGGAAGGGTCTTGAAGTCAAGCTGGATGTCAATGGGGTTAATAATGTTTCAGAAACCGAGATGAACAATGCCCTAAATGAAAAGAACCAAAAGAAATTAAAGTCAAATGGGTCAACGGAAATTGTTGAAGGAAATGCTGTTGAGAAGAAACCAAAGAAAGTTAAGCGGAAGGGACCTGAAGTTAAGCCTGATGGCAGTGTGGTTAATGATGTTTCAGAGACTGAAATTAATCATGCCGTAAACGAGAAGAAGCAAAAGAAATTGAAGACAGATGGGCCGAAGAAGACTGTTGAAGGAAATGCTGTTGAGAACAAACCAAAGAAAGTTAAGCGGATGGGACCTGAAGTTAAGCCTGATGGCAGTGTGGTTAATGATGTTTCAGAGCCCGAGATTAATCATGCCGTAAATGAGAAGAAGCAAAAGAAATTGAAGACAGAAGGGTCAAAGAAGACTGTTGATGGAAATGAAGTTAAAGAAAGTAACATTTCACATGATCAACATGCAAACCAGCATTCAGAGGATAATCAATGTTTAGTAAAAAAGAAGACTTCAAACTTTTTTGAGTCTGTTATCCCTTTGCCAGCTGGAACTGAGTTGGTAACTGTAGCTGGGGTTGACCTTTCGAAAGAAGATGCTGGTAATGCATTGCAGTTTTTGGAATTCTGCTCTACTTTTGCAAAGGTAAGCTCATATTTTCTAAGTAGTTAATGCGGTAAAATATCGGATATTGGTCAGGGACTGATATTTGAGATTTATGTCATTGTGGTGAGATATCGGTAATTTTCATATCATGCAAAATTTATATATATAGCAATTTAACACTAACAGTTCAGTATACTCTCCTACCATTAATAAATTAACCTTTTGCAACTTGCAAAACACTAATAATTGTAGCTAGTAGGAATTGATGAATACTTAAAACACCAACATTTAACACTAAAAATTAACAATTAAGACTTAAAACACTAATAGCAGCAATAAGAAGACAGGTGAAAGGTAAAACTAAGAAGAAAGGTACTGATATTGGGAAAATTGGTGATATATTAGTCAAATATCGGTCAATATTGCTGATAATATCGGTACCGATATTTGACAGTTGACACCGACATTTCACATGGGGACCAATAACCGATATATTGGTGATATATCACCGATATTAACTGCATATAATTTATTTCATTTAATATAATCTGGAATGTAAGTTTCTTCTTGAATGAAACACACTATAATTAACCTTCTTTTTGCAGATTTTAGATGTAAGAAAAGGGCAGGCAGAAGCAGTTTTGAGAGATCTAATTAAAGGCCGAAGTACACGCCGTGGGAAATTTACTTCCGTAATCCAGTTTCATATCCAGCTGCTGTCTGTTATTCAAGAGGAATTGGAATCTGACTCAGAGTATGTACTATATACTTTATTTCTGTTACTTTAGCTAGTATTGTTGTGTAAAAATTTACAGCATGGTAGATACACATATTTATACGGATGTATAATTTTTCAGATCACCAACACCAGATCTGAGTCATGGCAATGATTCATGGCTGAAAGCTCTAAAAAGTTGCATCTCTGACTCAAACGTGAAACACATGGACTCTATAGACTTGACAGCTGCCGGATATGATAATTTGGAATCATCGATGAAACTTAAGCTTTTAGTTTTCCTGTGTGATGAAGTTCTTGGAACTGAGTAAGATAATTATTTAATTATGCACACCTTTAATGATTTAACATTTATATTAACTTGTATAGTGATTGTTAACCACTGGGTGTCAGCCCAGTGGCCACCGGCACCCATCTAAACCGGTTTGGCAAGGGTTTGAATCCTGCTTCTGGCAGGCTCTTCGCACCCCCCAAATTTGGCTGGGTATTCACCGTTAGGCAGCGTTGCCGGGTCGCTAGCTTGGGAAGGGTTATCCCTTCCGTGATCAGGGGTACCGTGCATTTACCCTTTTTTTGTATAGTGATTGTATACTTGGTGTTATTCAACAGAAAGATAAGAAATTGGATTGATGATCAAAATGCGAAGTTTGCTGAAAAGAGAAAGGAAGCAAAGGAAAAACTTTTGGTTGCAAAAGACAAGGTATCAATAGTTGTTTATATAAAAGAATAACTTGAATTAGTTTGTTTTTAATGATTTGGTGTGTTCTGTTTTTGAATCTATAGGAGAAAACTATAAAGCAGAAAATGCAGGATGATATTGCCAAAGCAATCATAGCGAAAGAAGGTGTTCCTCTTACTTTAGCTGAACATGATGCTATTGTTTTTAAGATCAAGAATAAAGCAGCCGAAGCACATGCTGAAATGCTTGCATGTAAAGAAATGGTTCCAGTTGGTAAGTTTTTTTTTTTTTTTTTATTTACATGACCAAAAAATTATAATACCTGATCTGTTAGGTTGATCCATTATCTAAAATGTGTGATTATGTAGATAAATCGAGGCCCGATGCTGTGAGAGCGGAGCCGATTTTCAGGGACAACAGTGGGCATATGTACTGGAGATTAAAAGGGTGTTCCGAGAATCCTGGAATTCTTCTTCAAGGTGAGATCTAGATGCAGTTTCTGAAGGTTTAATTTTATTTTTATTATTTCTAGTACTGTTAATTGTAACTACTACACAACATACAGATATAGGAACTGGGGATCCTACTGTTGAAGTGGTTGACAAATGGTTTGAATTCGATGATGAACAGATGGATTTGATTGAAAAACACATAAATGTCTTGAGGTAACTCTTATCCTTTTTCTTTTTTGCTTTTTAGATGTTTTATACTTGTATTATAGAGCACTATGGGCCTATGGGGGCATTATATTCCCATATTATAAATTAGCAAGTCTTTGTTGCATTGTGGTTTGTACCCCAAGCTTGGGGAGTATTTCAAAAAAAAAACTTTGATTTTTCATTTTTAACCCAATTATTTGCATATTTTGTATTTTAGCCTCTTTTAACTTTTACTTTTAACCCAAAGTTTTCTATCTTTTATAATTTAACACAACACTTAATTATTTACAACTTTGGTCCCCCATACTTTTTATCTTTCGCAAGTTTTACGTTTCGTTCTAAATTTTGCGAGTTAACACGTCGTAGCGTGCATGTGAGGAAAAAATATTTGACAGACCCGTCGCAACGTGTCCATTTTTTCCATTTTGACAAGTTCGCCGCAACGAGCGGGTCCTAGATCGACTAAGTTATTATTTTCTACGTTTTACGTTTCTGGTTAATTTCTTCGCATTAATACACTCTAACGGGTGTGCGTGGTTCAACGATTTTAAATCTGCTTTTCGTTCAGTGTAATTTTTCCCATTTTATCTATTTTATTTTTACGATGTTGAGAGTCGATGCCGTTGTGGCATTGGTGCTACTTGGCACGGTTTACGAAAGTTTTTAACCAATTAAATTTTTTACTAATATTTTGTTTCGGTTTGCCCCTATACTTCCTTTACTTAAAAACTATTTTTTACGTGCATATTTTATGTACGGGTAGGTATAAATATGATTTGTTCTACATTCCGACGTAAACTTTTTTTATAGACGAGTCAGGTCAAATAATACGTTTTCGTTTAAAGAAACCTTTTTTACGTGCATATTTTTATGTACGCATTGGTATAAATTCAAGTTGTTCTACGTTTCGACGTAAACTTTTTTAGGAAATGATTTAGGTCAAATATAATATTTTTCGTGTTTATTTTATGTATGTTTCGTAAAGTTTGTTTCGAATCGAGTGGAGTCAAATTATGATTTCTTTTTCTCTCTTTTTTTCGAAAGCTCTAATTAATCCCTTTCGATTACATGTGCAGATTTTCCTTCATACCCGTTACGTTTTCTATGTATGAGTTGGGTCACATATAATACGTTATGATTGTTCGATATGAATTTGATTTACTTTATGTTTGATCCAATCACAATGCTTATACAAGTTACATTGAGTTCAACTGGATACGTCGAAAATATGTTTTCATATAGTTAATGCATCATATAACGTTTGGACCAATCCATTCAATGTTTACGATGTACCCGCGCCGCAACGCGGGCGGATCTTAATCCTAGTTCTAAATGAATTTGGGATAGAGAAAGACAACTATGTAACTGCCTTATGCATAGGGGTGTTCACGGTTTAGTTTAAAACCGTGAGACCGTCCAAACCGGTTACTAGTTTGTTTTGTGAACACTTTTTCAGTTTTTTCAAACCGTAGCAAACGGTTTGGTTTACGATTTATAGCAAAAACCAACCGTATAAAACCGTACCGGACCATAAGCTTAACAAATATTTCAAATTTTAATATATACCATATATGATGGCATAGTGACAATTTCAGTTTATTTTGTTGCATTTAAATTGCATAGTTGACTATTTTTTAAAACAATCTAGACATCTCTTGTTTATGTATTTTTATAACAATTTTATTTTATGTTTTATGCATTTATAGAAAAGGCCCAACAAAGGCCCAAACCGTTGGTGGCGGTTTGGTTTGGTTCGGTGTTTGAACGGTTTGGTAATCTTAAACTGTTACTAATAGTTTGGCTCATGGTTTGACGTAAAAACCGCCAAAACCAAACCGTGAACCCTCCTACTTATGCATCAATGTAAAACAAAAAATTCACAAGTGTTTATGCGGTTCAAATGCAAAAAGTGTTTCATTTTCCAACAGGATACAATATTTTAAAAAATTGTTTCATTTTCTTGAAACATTTGTTAAGTAGCAGCTAAACAGGTTTGTGGTGTTATTTTGCAGGACCCGGTTTAGAAAGCACTACAAAAACTAGGGGATGTGCATTTTGTTGTTGCTAGGGGTAATGCTATGTTATTTTCAAGACTTATGTTAGTCGTAGCTTAATTCTGTTGTAACGCGTGAGGTTCTATGTTTTGTTCATGTACAGTTCATGGAATATAATTTATATTAGCTCCATGAATTTAAACAAACTTTCTGTAACCTATATAGGGACATGATTATTTTGAAGGTCAAGTTAATTTGGTCATGTGAGGTAAGATGTATTTAGAGGTGTGATTTTCTTATACAACACAAATCTAACAATCTAAGACCATGAGGTATGGTGAGGATAGTCCTCAAAGGGACCATCCGCCATGTAGGCGCCAACTAAGCGAAGGTGGAGGACTATCCCCTTGGGTAGGGGAAGCCATGACTACCCAAGAGGGGCTCACCAAAATTAAACCAGCCTATCAAATTAAAGCATGGAGGAGAGAGAGAACAAAGAAGAGGGGGTGGCTCGTCTCCAGCGTCCGGGAGAGGACGCCAGCGACGCGACGGGGCGGGAGGTCAAGATGAATCGGTATTGAACGGAATAACAAATCGGAAAGAATAGAACTTGGCTAAGCATCAAAATTTTATTAATGTCAAGAAACTATCACAAAACTTGACTCGTACAATCCCTAATACCCAAAGCATGGTATTTATAATCTAAACACACCTATTAGATTATAACTAGGATTGCTAAAAATCTATCTATTTTATGACATGATAATAACTAATTAATTATCCACTCCTTAATTAGTTTCCTTGCCTTGCACGCAAAGGAACCTTTAATTCGAAATTTCCAACAATCACCCTCGGAATTTCGAACTCGTATCTGACAAGTCTTCAACTCCAACCTTTTCAGTCATCTCCTTGAACTTGATCTTCCCAAGAGCCTTCGTTAAAATATCCGCCTTTTGATCAATGCCACTAACATGCTCGACCACGATATCTTCACGATCAACACATTCCCGAATGTAGTGAAACATGGATTTTATGTGTTTGTTTCTTCCATGGAAAACCGGGTTCCTCGCGAGAGCTATCGCCGATGTATTATCAACACGTAACACCGCCGTTTGAATTTTCTTGTCGAGTAATTCACTAATCAATTCTTTTAGCCAAACCGCCTGACACGCGGCTGCACTAGCCGCCATATACTCCGCCTCACACGATGATAAAGCAACCGTACTTTGCTTTTGAGAACACCAAGTAATGGGGGAAGACCCAAAATAAAACACGTGTCCCGTAGTACTTCTTCTATCGTCCGGATTTATGTTGTGACTACTATCACTGTAACCGACCAACATATTTTCTCCTCGAGTATAGGTAATGCCATAACTAAAAGTACCTTTTAAATAGCGAAGAATTTGCTTGATGAGAGCTGCATGAGATTGCTTCGGGCATTGCATGTATCGACTGGCTACTCCGACCGAAAACGCCAAATCTGGTCGAGTCTGGAAAAGGTACCGGAGACACCCGACAATCTTTCGATATCTCGTTGCATCAAAATCTTCTTCGTCTTCAAATTTAGAAACTTCCACATTCGGGTCTATGGGAACACTAGTAGGATTGCAGTTAATCATACCGACTTCCGTCAATATTTTCTTTGCATACGCCTCTTGCTTAATTTTTATCCCGTCTATGCTCTGCGACACTTCAATTCCAAGATAGTAAGTAAGATTTCCCAAATCCGACATTTCAAACTTTTTAGCCATCCTGTGCTTAAACTCCATAATAAGTTTCAAATTTGAACCCGTCACAATTAAATCGTCCACGTACACACCGATTAATAAGACGTCCGTTCCAACGGTTCTTCGGTATACGGCTTGTTCTTGCGAGCACCTGTGAAATTTCATATCTAATAAAATATTATTTAATTTCGTATTCCACGCACGTGGAGCTTGCCTTAACCCGTATAACGCCTTCGACAATTTATAAACTTTATGCTCTTCGCTGTTTTTAACGAACCCTTCCGGTTGAACGACATAAACTTCTTCTTTTAATTCTCCATGTAGGAACGCGGATTTCACATCTAGATGATGTAATTCCCAACCTCCATTCGCTGCGAGAGATAAAAGTAACCGAACTGTTTCAAGTCGAGCAACTGGCGCGAACACTTCGTCAAAATCGACTCCGGGTTGCTGAACATAACCCTTCGCCACGAGTCTAGCCTTATGTTTATTTAGTGAGCCATCCGCGTTTCTTTTAACCTTGAAAACCCACTTCAAACCAATCGCTTTTGCACCACGCAGTAACTCGGTTAACGACCAAGTATTATTTTTATTAATTGATTCAATTTCTGCGCGCATTGCTTTCATCCACTCCGGTTAAGATTTTGCATCGTCAAAACGAACCGGTTCATCATCCGTAAGCAATAAAAAATCTTCATCAATCGTACTCGAATTTAATACGTAATCATTAAAACGTACCGGGGTAACCGTAGCACGATTCGATCTACGAACAATTGGCTCCGGAGTCACAAAAATATTATTTTCATTATTTCTACTGTTCACGGCTCTGTTCTCAGCCGTATGGGTCTGTCCTCTGATATTTTGGCCATGTGATTCACTTCTTATTCCAGCCGATTGCACCTCTTCATGCCCTGTTGGGCCTTGCTGATCTTCATAGTGGGAAACCACATCATCACTTTGACTTGGATTTGAGGAGCCCACAAAATCTTTAGTGGTGGCATGTTGTCCACGATGTGGGCATGATGTGCCCAACATATCACTATTTTATTTTGTTTTATTTGATCCATGGAAAGTTTTATTTTTAACATTATCAACACCACATGGGCCCTCATTATTACTTGACCCGGTTGAATCTGACTCAGTTTGCATTCGTGATCCACTGTCAGATTCGTTGGACTCCGTATTAACCGACCCATCTCCCGTGTCAATAACGCCATCAAATTCGACCCAAAACATACCCGGTTCGTGAGACTCTTTTTCATTAAAAACATTATTTTTCCCCAATTCCAACCACGCGTTTCATCAAACTCCGTATCTCTGTCTCGACCCACAACAATTCTACGAGTCGTCGGATTGTATAAACGATACGCCCCCTTTTTCGCTTCCAAGATAAACTAGACGAGTCGAACGATCGTCTAATTTTGGAAGATGTCCGCCAACAATTTTCAAATAAGCGGCACATCCGAAAACCTTAAGAAATTGAAGATCCGGTTTCTTTCCTTTTAACATCTCGTACAGTGTTTTGTCTTCGTGTAACGCTCGTGTTGGAATTTTATTTATCAAATTTGTTGAGTGCCTCACCGCTTCCCCCCACATAAAATTAGGAACTTGTCGCGCTTTTAATATACTTCGAGTCATCTCCATTAAGGTACGGTTTCGCCTCTCCACCACCCCATTTTGTTGAGGTGAATATGGAGCGGTTAAGTGTCGAATAATCCCTTCGTTTTCACAGAACCGATTGAACTCATGAGACGTAAATTCTCCCCCTTGATCGGTTCGAAACGTCTTGATTTTCTACTAACTTTCACTTCCACCATGACTTTAAACTTTTTGAAGGTTTCAAACGCGTCACTTTTTTCCTTCAAAAGAAAAGTCCACATAAAACGTGAAAAATCATCAATTAAGACAAATACATACCTATTTCCCGCTATTGTGCTCGGAGAAATTGGACCGCACAGGGGCGAAGGATAAGGTATGTCCGGGGGGCGCCCGACCCCCCGAACTTTTCGATGCGTAGTGTTATGAATAGTACTTTCGTATAGGTATATACGTTGCCGCCCCCCGGTTTCGCGAAAATTGGGGGGGAGGGGGGCGTGGCTTCGCCAATGGGACCGCATAAGTCTCCATGAATAAGTTCCAAGGCACGCGTTGCCCGAAACAACGCCGTCTTCGGAAAAGATTGTCTCGTATGCTTCCCGACTAAGCACGAATCACATATTTGATTTTCATGATTGATTTTTGGCATCCCTACGACCATATCTTTATTCACCATTTGTTTCATGGACTCGAAATTTAGGTGACCAAGTCTCGCGTGCCATAACCAATTTTCATTATCAATCCGAGCTTTCAAACAAACGGGTTTTCCAACTTTTAATTTAATCGTATAAAGACGATTTTTAGATCGAGTAACATTCATTAATACCTTGCCTTGAGCGTCACGCATTAACAAATAATCGTCTTTCATACGAATATTACATCCACACTCCGTTGCTGGACCGAGACTAATTATATTACTACGTAAACTAGGGATATAATAAATATCGGTCATTAACCTTTGCTCCCCCGTTTTACCCAATAGTAATATAGACCCTTTCCCGCATATTTCGACTTGAGACCCATCCCCGAATTTAACTTTGCCACCAACATGCTTATTTAATTCAGAGAAAAAAGATATATTACCCGTCATATGGTTACTCGCGCCATTATCCAAATACCACAAGTCTTTTTCTTCCGAACCGCTCTCGTAATTTTTTGGAATGACCTTTTCTTCATTTAAGTAAACGATTTCTTGAACATCTTGCACCATAAACAAAGACGGGTCAATTTCTTCTGCATCGATCAAGTTTGCTTGTTTCTCTTTCTTTCGCTCTGGACATCTCGAAACAAAGTGGCCGAACTTGTCGCATCGAAAGCATTGAACCTTCGAATAATCCTTCTTTCCTTGTTGTTTATCCCCTTCGTTGGACCCGCCTTGTGACCCGTGGTTTTGACCAGATTGGTTTCGACCGCGTCCACCACCACGACCACGTCCACGGTTCGAGCCTTTCCCGCGTCCCTTACTCGAATCGCGTGAAGTCTGTCTAGAACTTGAAGAGGCATTAGAATTATTAAACATTAGTTTCGTTTGAGTACCTTGATTATCCGACTGCAATTCTTCATCTTTTATGCGTTCTTCATACGCCTTTATTCGACCAACAACATCGTCGAATGCAACTGTTTTTAGATCCACAAGTTGCTCAACTGAGGCTACCATATGGATGAACCGCCTTGGTAAACCACTGAGAAACTTTTTCACGATCCTTTGTTCCTCTATTATAGAACCGAGAGACGCCGCTTTTGAAGACATTCCTGTTAACTGGCTAGAAAACTCATCAACTGTACTAGAATCCTTCATCTTTAACGCCTCAAATTCTGACATGAGTTTCTGTAGTCTTGCTTCATGTACCCGATCGGCTCCCAGATGGCGCGCTTTCAGTGCATCCCACATCTCTTTTGCCGTCTTCATATTACCAACTTGCAAGATCTATCTTCCGGTATGGATTGAAACAACAAAGCAATTGCCATATTGTTTTTCTTCACATCGGTTTTAGTTCCGGGTTCCATGGCCTCCCACACGCCATGAACGTTGAAAATCGTGCGGATACGCAACGCCCAAATTGTATAATTAACCTTATTCAACATAGGGCATTGAAGCGCTGTTGAATTTGGAACCGATTTCTCGGTATTCGAGCCGCTACCGCCATCGCTTCCAACCATATTTTTCTTCCGTCGACTATACGT
The DNA here is from genome assembly GCA_030545235.1 of Helianthus tuberosus. Lineage (NCBI taxonomy): Eukaryota > Viridiplantae > Streptophyta > Magnoliopsida > Asterales > Asteraceae > Helianthus > Helianthus tuberosus. The sequence continues at coordinate 185,265,497 of CM060399.1, forward strand.
AAGATTAAACGAACCCGGTGTAACTGGTTCAGTTTGTTCCAACCTACACGTTTAAAACTCGTCTGACCAAAACGCGTTTAAACCTTAATCACGTTTAAACCCACGAGATCACGGTTTCTTAAAAGCAAATCACTTTTTAATAAAGAAAACCAAAATCCTTTTGAAAAATTGTTGGTTTTGTGCTACTGGGAATACACAAAACAATTAAGTATAATTGCCTCAATTAATTGTCTATGGGGAATCAAGACCACTGTTCCATTTTTTTAATAAGACAAACTGAAACCTTGCTTCCCTTTTCTCGAACACACCAGCGACCAACGTTGTAATTTCTGGCTACTCTCCTCGATTCGCCTGAGAACAGAACCAACAGCAACACTCCGCACTTGCTGTCACCTATTCTGATCCTTCTCTTCGAATTCGCAACAACCAGATCCGATTTCTGTTCCAGCCGCCCTCTCTTCTGGTCCGATTAAAGAACTTCGATTCTTTCCACGACAGGAAGCGACAACCTCCCTTGTTGCAGCTTACTGATCCCAACCCCTTGGTTCGCAGGTTGCTGAATCGAAGACCCCATGTATGCTCTGATACCAATTCAAGATGAATCGGTATTGAACGGAATAACAAATCGGAAAAAAATAGAACTTGGCTAAGCACCCAAATTTTATTAATGTCAAGAAACTATCACAAAACTTGACTCGTACAATCCCTAGTACCCAAAGCATGGTATTTATAATCTAAACACACCTATTAGATTATAACCAGGATTGCTAAAAATCTATCTATTTTAGGACATGATAATAACTAATTAATTATCCACTCCTTAATTAGTTTCCTTTAATTCGAAATTTCCAACAGGAGGGGGCGGTGTGGGACGATCCGGGACGGAGCCCATACCCTCCGGTCTAAGGGGTGTGATAAATACAACCCAAGATATGGATTAATATACCAATTAGTCAAACTTGGTAATGATTAAGCACTTTATTACATTGTTTTATTATAAAAGTTAAAAGTAATAATTATGTTTTTATGTTATTTTATTTTATAATACTTTTGTTACTTTTTTTATATTTTGTTATACTATTATTAGTATTAATAGCAATATTAATAAATATAATCAAGACACTTTATTATAAACACAAAAGTGAAAAAGTTCATTATAAATAAATAAAAGTTCATCTAATAAAAAAATAAACGTGTAAACATTAAAACAACTAATCACCTAGATCTACAAAACCACTTTCACGACGATAAAGCTGGGTATATAATTCTAGACGCCACATATACATAATTTCCCATCCAGCCGCAGACATGCTAATGTTGCGAAAATTCCAATAACGCGTGATTGTAGGCATTGGGTACCCTCCTTGTAATTCCACCATGACATAACGGTTCTCGTCATTTACTAGGGCAATTGTAAGAGCTCTGTGATGTTGAATCTCTTCTGAACCACTCCAAAACGGGAAAATAGTGAAACTGCCTGACATGCTTAAAGAATGGACGATTACACCAAACTTATTGGCAATCAGAACAACTGCTTCAGGCATTTTCATCCAGTGTTCTTCTGGACAAGGCGACCCAAAGAAAAACAAGTCATGATATAATGAAAATTGGTTAAACGACTACAATGACCTAAAAGATTGCCTATATCTTCTAAAGAGGTTCTGCTCAATGTGCCACCTAGAAAGCAAATGAGCAGCATCCGGAAAAACTTCTTTGCATGCATTCATTAGTGCCATCTCCCTGTCTGTAACTATAACATGTGGGAGCATGCACTTGTCTAGTGTCAACTTTAGACAATTTAAGACCCATGTATAGTTAACTGTCTTCTCATTATGCATAAAGGCGAAAGCTATGGAAAATGTTTTGCTGGTTGAAGTTACACCAACAACCTCAAGAAAGGGCATATTACAGTGGTTTGTTTTGTACGTGACATCTATAATCAACACATGTGGAAATGCAAGCCAAATATCAAATGATGTTGGATGAATGAAAAATAAATTTTCTAATTCGTTTAACACGGTTGTAGTAATTTCATAAACATAACCATTAGAATGCAAAAGGGACAATAGAACTTGCATTGGAGATTTATCTTCTTGATCGACCATGCGAATTTTGTTGCGTGCATTGTAAATAGTCCTAAGTGTAGACATGTTACTTAAATTCCCCTCTTTAAGTATTGCTAGAATATCACGTGGCGCCACATTCATCCTTGTCAATTCTGCAACCAAGCTAAATTCATCTTTGGAAAGCCTCTTTGCATATAAATGACCCTCCATAAATAGTACAGGTTGATGATTATGTCGATCACATGTCACCTTTAAGGTCCAACAATCATAGTCATCTAAATATGTTCCTTCTAATTCGAAAGGACAATTAGTTTTTTTGGTGCCGGTAACTTTACTTGAATCCTTAACTTTATATTCACCGCCACGATCACATTGGAGCACAACCCTATACACGAAACCATAAGGTCTTTTATTCGACCTTCTTTTGATGACTACAACACCGAGTGAGTATGCCAACTTTTGTACCCAATTCATCAATTCTTCATAAGACCTGAATACCTATAAACGAAATTTGGAAATAACACAACCAATATATAAAAAAATTAATAAACAACTTATATATAATAAATTAAAACGATCAAATGCAACAAATTATATAAACAAATCATATATAATAAACAAATCACAAGAGTATGCCAACTTTTTATACTTAGAAAAAAAAAAGATGATCAAAGAGCCTGTTCAATAGAATTGTAACTTCTGCTTCATTTCGTGAATAAAGTAAATAACTTTTATAATAATCTATCTATACTTTCTATAAAATGAGAAATCCCAGTGACATAAGAAAAGCTGATGTGTCAGCAGGAGAGGCTATCCAACAATGTTTTTCTTATGTCATTATTACATCATAAACCTTAATATTAAAAGCCTTTAGATTTCAAAGTTGGCCCACATCCAATTCTCAAAGGTAAAAGTCTGCCCATTAAACCACTGGCCCACATAACCACTGCCCATCAAAACCAGTTCCCAATAAACATCTATTGAGATTCAAATATCATTTAAAATTTGTTTAAACATCTGCCCTCAACATTTTATAATCAAACATCAGTTCCCAATAAACATCTGTCGAGATTCAAAATTCTGGCTCCACATTCAAAATTCAAACCATATATTCCAATCCTATAAATAAGATATAATTATCTGGTTTCACATTCAAATCTCGCTCGCTCATATATGTGAGCGTATCTCTCTCTCAAATGCATTTTTCTCGTGATTCAGCCTCTAATCTTCGATTACACTTCTTTGTTCGAATGTTTGTTGATTATGTTTACATGTTATCGTTCCAGTATCATTGTTCCAACATCGTCGTTTCAATGAAGCTTCCCATCACACATCAACCTTTCAATATCGATGTTGCAGTATCATTGTTGCAACATCGTGAAAAGTTACATGTGCTATCTTCTTTGATGGGAGAGTTGCATTGTTGGATTTTCGGTAAATCGAAAGTCAGGTTTTCTTGCGTCAGTAAGATTTTCTCCTTTTATAGAAAGGATAGATTCATGCATGTCACACCCCGAATTTCCACGTGTTACCGGTGGGCCCGGTAGGGGAGTATCGTGACGTGGTTGACAACATAATAGTCAAACAACACAATATTTAAATGCACAACGGAAGCAAAGTATAGATTCATTTCAACCAAACGATATTGTAATATTAAGTATTACAAGTAGTCGAATATAAATCCACGGTAGATCAAAATAAAAGGAAACAGTGTTCAACAGTCTATGACACCCAAGCTTGCGAGACTTATTATGGATGCTAGGAGACAAGCCAACCTATTACGCGTAGTACCTGCACTTAACCTTTTTAAGAAAAAATACGTCAGTTTACACTGGTAAATACAATCAACCGACTCATTTTGAAAAGAGTTTATGAAAATGCATTTAAGGCACAAGGCACAAATAATATTTTATAACTTGGGATAATTATTTAAATATATAACCTTGTAAAGGATTTACATGTTCCTTATGCGTTCAGTAGCCCGGATCGAGCCGGGTTAAAGATCAATAGACACACCACTTTATTTAATGAGACACTGACAGGTGTACGCCTACACCTGAGTGCTAAGGTCGTGGCCATTTCGTAAAATGATGCCAGGGATATCCAGGACACGGTCATTAACCCCCAAAGGCTTTAAGCAAACAAAACAATTTAAACGAAACATCTCAATACTTTAACCATCATACAATTAAAGATTCAATGTCCGACCAAGCGGTATTTTATATACCGTACCCCAAGCCCGTATAGGGAAATAAGTTAAAAGTATTTACCTGAGCAAGTATAGATAAAAAATCAGCGAGTGCAAGTATCTTTTACTGGTTCTCCTAATCTGGAACGAAGGTTTATAATAACCTATTAGAATCCTAACGGGTCTTTAGCTAAGCTTAAGCTTAGACCGGTTAGTTTTAAAGATACGGTTCGTATGCACGATTAAGCGAAGACCGGATAGAATGTGATTTAGACCCGACAAGTTTGAAGACTTGCTTAATATGGGTATATGATACACATTCTGTATTTTGAGATAAAACCGATAAGGTTTGACCCGTTTCGGCTAATTTATGTAAACTAGTTACATAAACCGAACCGAACGCGTATGAAGCGTAACGGTTAACCATAAGAGTCCTAAACAGGTTTCCTAAGTTAACATGCCTTAAATATGTTGTGATATCAGTAGGATACCTTCCGTTATGCCCAAAACGAGTTTAATCTCAAATTAAGCCCCGTAGGGGTATTTTGGTCATTTTTAAAGATTATAAAAGGAATTAATTTATCTTCTGTGATCCGGGTCTGATTAAATCAGTAAAACGGTTTATTTTAACAGGTTATAACATTTAGTTATAAGTCTTATATGTCAAAATAGTTTTAAACCCTAACTATGCGTATAATACGCGTATAAAGCCGTTTTAAGCGACGTACGGGTTAAAATAGGATTCTGAGTTTCCTGATCAGTTAAACTGGTTCAAAACACTCCATTTAATAATTAAAATCAGTAGCAATTGGATTGGCATCAAAAGGATTTGTAAAACTCATTTTATGGCCGAAAAGGGCATATTCGGTATTTACCGAATTAAGGCGATAATCCTAGCTTATGATCAGTTTAAAAATAATTAAAAATCTTCAAAAATCCCAAAATATTATATTACATCAGTGGGTAAAAGGTTTGGTGTCGAAAATTGGGTTTAGATAGGTTTTACGCTAATGACGTCATTTAATTACTAAGAATCGCTATAATTACGTCATTAAGCATAACTCCTAATCTAGACCTCCGATTGATGTGAAAATTTACAGACATGTTTAATAATCAGTAACTAAGATTATTTTACTTTCACATTTCCAAAATTCTTGTTTTATGGTCATAAGGGCATTACGGTCAATATTTAGGCGATTAACGGAAACGTCGGACAATTAGGGATTTATGTGGTATAAACGCAGAGGGTTATACACACATGTAACTAGGTCCTAATGGAACTTTAAGGCATGTCTAAACCTATCAAAACCGGGTCAGAACTGAGGTCAAAGCAAAAGTCAAACTTTTGCGTCTTTCGGTTCCGAATCGGTTCAAAACAGAAAGTTGTCGAATCAAACAAGCGTAGACAAGTTTTTATACTTATTATCGGTTTATAAGAATGATAAAATAGGTGATACGCCTTTTACATCGTCAATCATGCGTTAAATCGAAATTACCATTTCTGTTGACTTTTTCGGACAACGTTTGACTCGACAAACGACCTAGTTAGGATTGGAATCAGCGGGTGCCCTTTTAAGGGTTTAAATCCCACATGATTACCAACTTATAACAACTTTCGATTTGACAAAACCCTGGACCGTTTGTGTTTTATCGTTAAGTCAAACCGTAGTTACGACGGTTTGATTTCTAGGCTATAAACTAAGCATAACTGAAATAAGGAAGATTAAGCATACTTACACAAGTCTATTGATCGATTTAGGATGCTTGAGAATGGTCCTTATGCTCCAGAAACGTTCAGATGATGAATGGGAATGGATGAACACAAAGTTGTCAAAATGAGGCCTTATCTAGTGATTGTAATCATCTTAGATTGTTGACACATAATGCTATAAATGATCTTGGATCCTTACATGTGTCCTATAATGTCTAAAAACCAGTATAGCAAGCCCATGGTATGCCAAAATGGCAATTGAAGTCGGTTACACAGCTTAACAGGCAGCTGCCTGTTTTTTCTGCAACTGGTAGTCGGACGCGGCCCGCCTACGGTTTTTGTAATCCTGATGCGGGCCGCCTGGGCCTCCGGATCAGGTAAACATGTTTTCTATTATTGCATATTTGGTCCTTGGTCCCCCGAAAGGTCGTTTTCACTACAATTCTTGCATTATGAGGCTTCAATATTGACATATGGGGGCTTTAGGGCTTATACCATCTTTGTTAAGTCCTCGGGTAACTTTGTGATCACCCGAAAAGCCCTAAATTTCAATGTTAACGATTCTAACCCTTACACACGAATTTTATCATAACTTTCTCATACGGTAACGCAACTTGGTGAAATTTTTATGGTACATTCTAGTGAGCATATTTAATCGTTACAAGGCTTCGGGTTTGCTAAAAGGTCACTCAGAGGTATAACTTAACATGTTGACACATTTAACCCCTGTAGTTTGTAATCTCTCACTTTCTTTCACAATTCGCTTCGTATGATCCATGACCCATTCGTTTAAGGTTATAAACATCATGTAGGGTTATTGTAAAGTATATTTATTCATTGTTGACACTTTGAACCCTTATATTTACATAGTTTCATTGTTTGTCAACTTTAGTCCTTCAAGAACATTCTTTCACACCTTCAAAGGTTATGACACGTGTCAAGACATTATTGAACGTAAATTTTCGAGGTGTTACATCCTCACCCCTTAAAAGAAATCTCGACCCCGAGATTTACTGAAACAGATAAGGGTACTTTTCTTTCATCATGGACTCAACCTCCCACGTATACTCGGGACCTCTACGGGCATCCCATTTGACCTTTACAATCGGTACTTGCTTCCTTCGAAGCTTCTTAACCTGTCGATCCTCGATCGACAATGGTTTTTCCACAAATTTCAAGCTCTCATCTATATGCACATCTGTATGGGGTATGACCAGTGATTCGTCAGCGAAACACTTCTTCAGATTGCAGATGTGGAACACATTGTGTATACTACTGAGCTCTTCAGGTAAGTTTAACTTATAGGCAACTGACTCGACACGTTCGATAACCTCGAAAGGTCCTATGTATCTCGGGCTTAGTTTGCCTTTCTTACCAAATCACATCACTCCCTTCCAGGGTGACACTTTAAGTAGGACTTTGTCACCTACTTCGAAGTGAAAATCCTTACGACTTGGATCAGCGTAACTCTTCTGCCTACCCCGGGCAGCTTTGAGACGGTCACGAATCTGGACGATCTTGTCCGTCGTCTCAAACACTATCTCTGGTCCAGAAAACTGGACATCTCCAACTACTGCCCAACAAATGGGCGATCTACACTTTCTACCGTATAATGCCTCAAAAGGCGCAGCCTTAATGCTGGTATGGTAGCTATTGTTGTAGGAGAACTCAACTAATGGTAGGTGCTTATCCCAGCTACCACCCAAGTCAATTGCACATGCACGAAGCATGTCTTCCAACGTTTGAATAGTACGCTCACTCTGACCGTCTGTCTGTGGATGGTAAGCCGTACTAAAGTTCAAACGTGTGCCCAAAGATTGTTGGAAGCTTTTCCAAAAATGTGACGTGTATCTAGTATCTCGGTCAGAGATAATAGACACAGGTATGCCATGTAAAGCTACTATCTTATCCACGTACAGTTGGCCTAACATATCGGAGCTGTAGGTCTCCTTAATGGGTAGGAAATGTGCTGACTTAGTCAGTCGGTCAACTATCACCCAGATGGTGTCATTTCCTTTCCTTGTCTTGGGTAACTTGGTGATAAAATCCATAGTTACCATTTCCCACTTCCAAGTAGGAAGTTCAGGTTGTTGTAGCAAACCTGACGGTTTTTTATGTTCTGCCTTGACTTACGCACACGTCAAGCATTTAGCTACATAGGTAGCTACAGACTTCTTCAAGCCTATCCACCAATAGTTTGCCCTTAGATCCTGGTACATTTTATCAGCTCCAGGATGAACAGAATATTTAGAGCTGTGGGCTTCCTGGAGGATAACATCTCGGAGTCCTCCATAAATTGGAACCCATATCCGTCCATTCAATCTAAGAATTCCATCCTTACTAAGAGATAACTGCTCCTCAGTTACTCCTAGCTTTTCGTTAGGATAGTTAGCTTCCAACACAGCTTCCTTCTGTGCAGCTAACAACCTTTCTATCAAATTGTTCTTTATTTCCATGCGCTTGGCATTGATTCGGATGGGTTTCACCTTCTCCTTCCGACTCAAGGCATCGGCGACTACATTCGCCTTGCCGGGATGGTATCTTATTTCACAATCGTAATCATTCAGAGTTTCCATCCAACGGCGTTGCCTCATGTTCAAGTCCTTCTGATTGAACAGATGTTGAAGGCTCTTGTGATCAGAATAGATCACACATTTGATTCCATATAAGTAGTGCCTCCACAGTTTTAGTGCGAATACAACGGCACCCAATTCCAAGTCATGGGTGGTGTAATTCTTTTCGTGCACCTTTAACTGACGTGAAGCATAGGCAATGACTTTGCCTTTCTGCATAAGCATACATCCCATCCCGGTGTGTGATGCATCACAATAAACTACAAACTCCTCTATTCCATCAGGCAATGTCAGTACTGGAGCATTGCTCAACTTTTGTTTCAGAATATCGAAGGATTCCTGCTGCTTAGGACCCCAGTCAAACTTAATCTTCTTACGTGTCAGCGAAGTCAGGGGTGCAGCAATCCTTGAGAAGTTTTCAATGAATCGCCTATAGTATCCTGCCAAACCTAGGAAGCTACGTATTTCTGTAGGCGTCTTTGGCTCATGCCAATTCATGACAGCTTCAACTTTAGCGGGATCTACTTGGATACCACGCTCACTAACAACATGTCCAAGAAATTGGACTTCTCGAAGCCAGAACTCACACTTCGAGAACTTGGCATAGAGCTTTTCTTTATGAAGTAATTCCAAAATGTAGTGAAGATGCTTCTCATGGTCAGCTTGGTTCTTTGAGTAGATGAGAATGTCGTCGATGAAAACAATGACAAATTAATCTAAATGCGGCTTGCAAACGCGATTCATGAGATCCATGAACGCGGCCGGTGCATTAGTGAGCCCAAAAGGCATCACTAGGAACTCGTAATGACCATAACGAGTCCTAAATGCTGTTTTGTGCACGTCTTCATCTCTAACCTTCAATTGATGGTAGCCTGACCTCAAGTCAATCTTCGAGAAGAAACTTGCCCCTTGAAGTTGATCGAACAGATCGTCGATTCTGGGCAAAGGATACCTGTTCTTGATAGTGACCTTATTAGGCTCGCGGTAGTCGATGCACAGACGCATCGATCCATCCTTCTTCTTGACAAATAGAACTGGTGCTCCCCAAGGAGACGAACTAGGTTTGATGAAACCTTTGGCTAGCAAATCATCTAGCTGCGTCCTCAATTCCTTCATCTCTGTTGGTGCCAACCTATAAGGCGCCCTTGCAACTGGTGTTGATCCAGGAATAATGTCAATTCTGAATTCGACTTGCCTATCTGGTGGCAAACCAGGTAGTTCTTCAGGAAATACTTCGGGGTATTCAGAAATGACGGGGATATCCCCAATCTTGGGCTTCGGCTCATCTATAATCACTTGTGCCATGTAGATGACACAACCCTTCTTCAAACACTTAGAGTCTTTGAGTATAGACATTTTCTCGGGCAACCCATACTGGGTATCTCCCTGGATAGTAAGTGATTCACCAGACAGAGTCTTGATCATCACTTGCTTCTTATTGCAAATAATCTGGGCCTGGTTATGAGATAACCAGTCCATACCCAAAACAATGTCGAAACCGGCTAGTTTTAAAGGAAGTAGGGACAAAGGAAAATAGTGGTTCTTAATGGATATGAAACATCCATCTAATAAGGTTGAAGCGGTTTCTAAAGTGCCATCTGCTAGTTCCACCTCATACTTCACACTTAAAGTTTTAACAGGTAGTTTCAACAATTCACAAAACTTATTATCTACGAACGACTTATCAGCGCCTGAATCAAATAACACTCTCGCATAAACATCATTTACGAGAAAGGTACCTGTTATCACGTTGTCGTCCTTGACGGCTTCCTTAGCAACCATCCTGAAGACCCTAGCATTGGTCTTCCTAGTCTCTTCGGGCTTCTTGGCGTATTTTGGGCAATTGCTCTTGATGTGCCCCTTTTCATTGCAACCGTAGCAGGTCGCATCCTTTATCTTTTTGCAATCCAAGGTTTTGTGTTCCTTGGACTTGCACAACCCACATGCAAAAGCTTTCGATTGTGAATTCGAATTCGATTCATACCTGCACTTCCTAAAGTGCCGCCTCTTGCAGATTTTACATCTGGGTTTTTCACCCGACTGCTGACCATCCTTCCTAAATCCTGACCCCTTCTTATGGTCATTGTTTCCCTTCTGCTTCTTGTCTGAACGTCGTGAGTTGTCATCCTCACGCTTCCTCTTTTCGGTATCAGTGTTCCTCTGCGATCTCAGCCTGACAACATCCAAGGTAAGGGACAACGATATGTCCGCTACTGACCGAAAAGTAGTTGGTCTGGAGGCCTTCACACTTGCTTTGATCTCTGGGGCCAAACCCCCAATGAATCGAGCTATACGTTTAGGCTCCGGAGTTACCAAATATGGAACTAACCTTGACAAAGTGTTGAAACTGGTAAGGTAGGCCTGACAATCTAGGTTTTTCATGACCAGGGACAAGAAGTCAGATTCAATTCTCTCAACCTCGTGTTGAGGGCAGAAATTTTCCTTGATTAGTGTCATGAACTGTTCCTAGGTCATATTGTATAACGGGACTTTCCCTATAGCTTGGATCAAAGATCTCCACCAAGCTAATGCTTCTCCTTTGAAAGATTGTGACACGAATTTCACAATATCCCTATTATCCCAACCACTAATATCCACAACCGTATCCATTTCGTCCATCCAAGTCATGCAATCTACCGCTCCTTTTTCCCCATTGAAATCCCTGGGTTTGCACGAAATGAAGTACTTATAGGAGCAACCCTTATTACGGGGTTCTTGATTCCGCATGACTCTTTGGGATGGAGCACTCCTCTGGTTTGAAGAGTGGTGAGAATTACTGTTGTGGGCAGTGTGAGTCCTGGAGGGTGTTCTGGAGTGTGGTGCAGATTGGGTCCTTGCATGGGTACCACCGGATTCATGGAGCTGTCTATCCATAGCTCTATTAACCGCATTATCTATCATTGCTTGTAATTCTGCACCCGCTACGTTTACTCGGGCATTATCATGCACTATCCCTGGGTGACTGTTGACCTCGTTTGAGTCTGCCATGTAGCTTGAACTGTAACATATCGACAATAATTTTTTGGTGAGTTTATTATAGAATTGTCTTTTATGGCAATTTTATTAACCGTGGTAAACATAGACCATATATGGTTAATTTATTACTCACATAAATTTAGGATTTCTAATATAATTTATCCTAATTATAAAATAATAACAGTTTTATTAGCACATAAGGCCTAGTCACAAGGACAATTTAGATTTTTAAGCTATGATTTCAGAGAATCAAAGCATGAAGGTTTGAACAAAGTTCATTACCTTTATCAGACAGGGTCACAGACTAATACTGTCTTTTGTCTCATATGAAAATGAGAAGGGTCCGTAGGCATTCCATTACCAATGGATGGTAAAAAGAACTGATCATATTTATTAATGATTTAACCCATGATTCAGAGATCATTTAGTTGGGTTTGGAATCTTTGAAAAGATCCATATATAATAATAACACGTGTGTTTTTAATGAATTATGTCTGCCAGAAGTGTTAACATGTTTACAGATGTTAGCAAGGATTTGAATCTTTTAAACGAGTTTTACCATATGGGCCAGGTCTTAAAATGACATGCAGGCTAGGTTATACTTTTAAGATCCTTAATTAAAAATAACATAGGCAGATAGATTTTAAAAGGAATGATTCTGATTTATTTATTTCATATATAATTTAATTATGCATAACATAGCAAAGATGAAATTTATAAACTTACATTCCATTAAAATTTAAAAGTAGTACACTTTGCCCTAAACGGGACTTTTCACATAAACACATGCCCACGCAGGAGCTCTACAGATTATACATGTCCTCACAGGGACGGTTTACAAAAGTAAATGTCCACGCAGGGACTAATAGAGACAAGTCCACGTAGGGACTAAGTACAAAGGTAGATGTCCACGCAGGGACTACATACACACATAAATAAATGTCCACACAGGGACTTGATTTAAACAAGGAAATACAATAATACATATTGGGATTTAACGATCCCGTTTCTTCTTTCCCTTCAGCAAATTTGCCAAGCCACTCATAAATCCCTCATTCTTCTTACGCTCTCTCTGGAGGTCTCGCTCAACCCTGCCCAGTCTTTGACGGAGATCCTCCTGCTCTGGTGGAGAAAACCGTGGTGGCTGGTACTGTGGCGGCGGCTGAGGAGGTACTTGATACCCTCGAGCTGGATGTCCCATTCCCCAAGGGGTTCCATATGGTCCCTCAGGGTTTTGGGCAAGGTAGTTTGCTGCCACTAGGTATGGGTCAGCCTCGGCATAGTTATAGTTATGGTATGCTGGCGGTCCGTAAGGGTTGTAAGCTGCCGGAGCAGTATAAGCAGGGATAGGGTGGCCAAAACCCGGTGATGGCGGTGCAATAGGTGCCGAATTCACCTCTGAAACTGGAACTGAAGGTCCACCCATTTGTGGGCCTTCATATATAGGCGGGTAGTGGCTGCCGCTAGAGTGTTGAGGGGTACTGAAATGAAACTCCCCTTCTCGTGCTGACATCCGTGCACCAGTCCTCCTACGTCTTGGTGGTTCTGGAGGCTCTAGATGAACTGGCGGCGGTGGAGGCGGTGGCGTGACTGCCTCGTAACGTGGATCCCCAGAGGGATCTTGCTGCTGCTCGAAACGTGGATCCCCAGAGGGATCTTGCGGCTGCTGGTGAGGTGATGAGTGTTCAGATGGTGTATAGTACCACTCACATCGTTCGAACCGTGCCATGTGACTATCCGGACCTTGGTATGGTGTCCCGTGAAAAGACAAACCGTCTGAGATCACAAAAGGATGGTTCAGGGATCCGGTTGAAGCCTCGACGGGATCTGTGTCCTCGTCCATATCTTGATCACCAGAAAAGTGATCCTCCGGTCCTAGTGGGTTAAAGCCCACTTGTTCTGGTAGGTACTCTGCTGGGTTAAACTGGCCCCGAAAGACAGGAGTAGGGTCGCGGAAGGAATCTTGCGATGAGGATCGCTGCAATGATTTGTATGAAGGTTGCGGGTTGTTGGGCTCATTCTCGGAATGAGGCCCAAAAGAGTGATAATATGGAGGCGTGGAGCTATGTGACGTGGATTGTCTGGCAGGCTCCTCATAGACCCTCCAAGGTTCTCGCGGATCTATACTCCTTGTAGCAGAAGGAGTTCGCCGGCCTGAAGGCCCGGCCTCATGGTCGTTACGGGCGCTGATCGGCGCCTTTCCTCGATCTCCTCGTCTGAATCTTGGCGGCATTGCTAAACCTGTTAATATAACAAAGGTAATGACAAGGAAAAATAAAGGACAAAATTTAAATTAAAATAAAAACATTTTGGATTATTCCTAAGTTCTTTGTCTAGACTCGAAGATTTAGGAATGTGCAATTGTGTAACTGAGATTAAACACAAAAGGCTAGTGTTTAATTCACTCAGTGTTGGCTCTGATACCAACCTGTCACACCCCGAATTTCCACGTGTTACCGGTGGGCCCGGTAGGGGAGTATCGTGACGTGGTTGGCAACATAATAGTCAAACAACACAATATTTAAATGCACAGCGGAAGCAAAGTATAGATTCATTTCAACCAAACGATATTGTAATATTAAGTATTACAAGTAGTCGAATATAAATCCACGGTAGATCAAAATAAAAGGAAACAGTGTTCAACAGTCTATGACACCCAAGCTTGCGAGACTTATTGTGGATGCTAGGAGACAAGCCAGCCTATTACGCGTAGTACCTGCACTTAACCTTTTTAAGAAAAAATACGTCAGTTTACACTGGTAAATACAATCAACCGACTCATTTTGAAAAGAGTTTAAGAAAATGCATTTAAGGCACAAGGCACAAATAATATTTTATAACTTGGGATAATTATTTAAATATATAAACTTGTAAAGGATTTACATGTTCCTTATGCGTTCAGTAGCCCGGATCGAGCCGGGTTAAAGATCAATAGACACACCACTTTATTTAATGAGACACTGACAGGTGTACGCCTACACCTGAGTGCTAAGGTCGTGGCCATTTCGTAAAATGATGCCAGGGATATCCGGGACACGGTCATTAACCCCCAAAGGCTTTAAGCAAACAAAACAATTTAAACGAAACATCTTAATACTTTAACCATCATACAATTAAAGATTCAATGTCCGACCAAGCGGTATTTTATATACCGTACCCCAAGCCCGTATAGGGAAATAAGTTAAAAGTATTTACCTGAGCAAGTATAGATAAAAAAATCAGCGAGTGCAAGTATCTTTTACTGGTTCTCCTAATCTGGAACGAAGGTTTATAATAACCTATTAGAATCATAACGGGTCTTTAGCTAAGCTTAAGCTTAGACCGGTTAGTTTTAAAGATACGGTTCGTACGCACGATTAAGCGAAGACCGGATAGAATGTGATTTAGACCCAACAAGTTTGAAGACTTGCTTAATATGGGTATATGATACACATTCTGTATTTTGAGATAAAACCGATAAGGTTTGACCCGTTTCGGCTAATTTATGTAAACTAGTTACATAAACCGAACCGAACGCGTATGAAGCGTAACGGTTAACCATAAGAGTCCTAAACAGGTTTCCTAAGTTAACATGCCTTAAATATGTTGTGATATCAGTAGGATACCTTCCGTTATGCCCAAAACGAGTTTAATCTCAAATTAAGCCCCGTAGGGGTATTTTGGTCATTTTTAAAGATTATAAAAGGAATTAATTTATCTTCTGTGATCCGGGTCTGATTAAATCAGTAAAACGGTTTATTTTAACAGGTTATAACATTTGGTTATAAGTCTTATATGTCAAAATAGTTTTAAACCCTAACTATGCGTATAATACGCGTATAAAGCCGTTTTAAGCGACGTACGGGTTAAAATAGGATTCTGAGTTTCCTGATCAGTTAAACTGGTTCAAAACACTCCATTTAATAATTAAAATCAGTAGCAATTGGATTGGCATCAAAAGGATTTGTAAAACTCATTTTATGGCCGAAAAGGGCATATTCGGTATTTACCGAATTAAGGCGATAATCCTAGCTTATGATCAGTTTAAAAATAATTAAAAATCTTCAAAAATCTCAAAATATTATATTACATCAGTGGGTAAAAGGTTTGGTGTCGAAAATTGGGTTTAGATAGGTTTTACGCTAATGACGTCATTTAATTACTAAGAATCGCTATAATTACGTCATTAAGCATAACTCCTAATCTAGACCTCCGATTGATGTGAAAATTTACAGACATGTTTAATAATCATTAACTAAGATTATTTTACTTTCACATTTCCAAAATTCTTGTTTTATGGTCATAAGGGCATTACGATCAATATTTAGGCGATTAACGGAAACGTCGGACAATTAGGGATTTATGTGGTATAAACGCAGAGGGTTATACACACATGTAACTAGGTCCTAATGGAACTTTAAGGCATGTCTAAACCTATCAAAACCGGGTCAGAACTGAGGTCAAAGCAAAAGTCAAACTTTTGCGTCTTTCGGTTCCGAATCGGTTCAAAACAGAAAGTTGTCGAATCAAACAAGCGTAGACAAGTTTTTATACTTATTATCGGTTTATAAGAATGATAAAATAGGTGATACGCCTTTTACATCGTCAATCATGCGTTAAATCGAAATTACCATTTCTGTTGACTTTTTCGGACAACGTTTGACTCGACAAACGACCTAGTTAGGATTGGAATCAGCGGGTGCCCTTTTAAGGGTTTAAAGCCCACATGATTACCAACTTATAACAACTTTCGATTCGACAAAACCCTGGACCGTTTGTGTTTTATCGTTAAGTCAAACCGTAGTTACGACGGTTTGATTTCTAGGCTATAAACTAAGCATAACTGAAATAAAGAAGATTAAGCATACTTACACAAGTCTAATGATCGATTTAGGATGCTTGAGAATGGTCCTTATGCTCCAGAAACGTTCAGATGATGAATGGGAATGGATGAACACAAAGTTGTCAAAATGAGGCCTTATCTAGTGATTGTAATCATCTTAGATTGTTGACACATAATGCTATAAATGATCTTGGATCCTTACATGTGTCCTATAATGTCTAAAAACCAGTATAGCAAGCCCATGGTATGCCAAAATGGCAATTGAAGTCGGTTACACAGCTTAACAGGCAGCTGCCTGTTTTTTCTGCAACTGGTAGTCGGACGCGGCCCGCCTACGGTTTTTGTAATCCTGATGCGGGCCGCCTGGGCCTCCGGATCAGGTAAACATGTTTTCTATTATTGCATATTTGGTCCTTGGTCCCCCGAAAGGTCGTTTTCACTACAATTCTTGCATTATGAGGCTTCAATATTGACATATGGGGGCTTTAGGGCTTATACCATCTTTGTTAAGTCCTCGGGTAACTTTGTGATCACCCGAAAAGCCCTAAATTTCAATGTTAACGATTCTAACCCTTACACACGAATTTTATTATAACTTTCTCATACGGTAACGAAACTTGGTGAAATTTTTATGGTACATTCTAGTGAGCATATTTAATCGTTACAAGGCTTCGGGTTTGCTAAAAGGTCACTCAGAGGTATAACTTAACATGTTGACACATTTAACCCCTGTAGTTTGTAATCTCTCACTTTCTTTCACAATTCGCTTCGTATGATCCATGACCCATTCGTTTAAGGTTATAAACATCATGTAGGGTTATTATAAAGTATATTTATTCATTGTTGACACTTTGAACCCTTATATTTACATAGTTTCATTGTTTGTCAACTTTAGTCCTTCAAGAACATTCTTTCACACCTTCAAAGGTTATGACACGTGTCAAGACATTATTGAACGTAAATTTTCGAGGTGTTACAATGCAATATCGTGAAAAGTCAGATGTGCTACAACAGTTGAGAAGAGACCTTTGCATTTTAGGTTTGTTTCTTATTTTGATTAACTGTTGACGATGTTGAGAGTTTTTATTTACACTGACATTTTAGAATATGTTAAGATGCATGTTTATATTATTAAAATGAACTACTACATAGAAAATAGAAATTTAATGAAATAGTTATAAAGTATTACACGTTAGAGTTAACACTTGCTAGGATTTCGTAGACTCTGGCCTTTCTCCATGTGATTTCATGCTCTCTTTTGAATTTCAGGTCAGTTAGCATGTTGCAGATTTTCTGATCCTGTTTTAGAAGTTGTGTCAGAAACTCTTCGGCATTCTTCTGGAACTCTGATGGAGGAGATTGGAGGACTTCATCGAGCAATGTTATGCTGTTCCAGGTTTTGTTGTAATTAGTGTCATTGATTATGTCGACTTTCCTGTTTAGTTCTTCGCCTATTCTTTGTTCTTTGAGTGACCACATCGAGAATTGTGTTTTAACATCACTGGTGTCTGACCAGTGGTAGAAGCTGAAGTTTGCCATGTACAGTAGAAACTCGATAAATTAATACTCGATTATTTAATAAACTCTCTAAGATAATATTTTTTGCCGGTCCCGACTCGGGGATAGGGTGCTAAGTTAATAATTTGCTAAAATTACAAGATAATACATTTTTGATAATTTCTTTAGACCCCATATAAAATATAAATTAATAATTCCTTATGTATAGCATATTACATGAATGATTTATGAAGGTTTCTTGAAAAATGACTCAATTGTCTTTTGTTTTTTGTTGAAATCAATTTCCCCTTGAATCTCGTCTCTAATTTTCCTTAGCATGGTAAGAACTTCTGGTGTTGTTTTCTCATAGCTCAACAAGAAATTGTTCAATGTGATTGCCGCTTTAATAGCTTCGTTTCGCGAAGAGGGATCCATTGTAGAACTTGTATTTATATAGAAAATATTTTTAATGTCCATAAAGTGATACATTGAACACAAGAAGCATAATAAGGTGGGAGATTGAAAGTTTCTTTCAAATTGGGCCGTTCATTTGATATACATGCAATGTATACAATAATTAAGTGGAAGCTTGAAAGGTGTTTGTAAACTAAGTATTCTACTATAAATTAATAAAATATTAATTAATATATAAATTAATAATTATTAATTTATCGATTAATTAATAACTCTTTTAATTAATAAATTTTGGTGGTCCCAAGAGTATTATTTTATAGAGTTTCTACTGTAGATTTTTTGTTGGTTTTGTGATTTGGAACAATTTTTGACAGAAAGTGATTTGTAGGACAATTTGTTGATGTTTTGAATCAAAAGTAATCATCGGTCTTTTATAGAGTTTAAAAACGCGTCTACTTGGTAAATGAAGAGGTTAATTGTAATTGTGATAATCTGCTTTTGTTCTTTGAACTTCGAAATTTTGTCCCTTGGGTTTCTTGGTATTTAATTTTACAGTTTTCCCATAAAAGTTGGGGTTTAAAAAGGTTTTTGCATTAAAAGATTTTTGTTTTGAAATATACATTAATATGTTTATATTAAATCTACACGTTTTCACAATTACAAATTTCAGTATATAAGTCACTTCGCCTGTTTTTCATCAAGTTTTCCTACGAAGATATCATACTTTCAGGAAAGTCGAGTAATATAGTTTATTC
This sequence comes from Helianthus tuberosus, assembly GCA_030545235.1. Classification (NCBI taxonomy): domain Eukaryota; kingdom Viridiplantae; phylum Streptophyta; class Magnoliopsida; order Asterales; family Asteraceae; genus Helianthus; species Helianthus tuberosus. The sequence goes on from CM060399.1 coordinate 185,284,499, forward strand.
AAATGGCGTCATTCACAAATGCAAAATCAGATGATTTAAAGCAGCGTTTTGTCAGGCAAATCGAGGAACAAGTGTATGAAGATAGGGCTACCCTTCAAGAGCTGAAGAGATGTTGTGATGGATTGCAAGTTGGCCTGTTCACTAGAGAGCAGGTTTCCAGAGATCTTATGCGGATGCCTTCAACTTCCGTTCATGAGCTTTGTCTTGTCAGTAATATAGAGTGCGGTGATAGAAACGTGCAGCTCATGGCGATGCTGAAGGACATACATCGAGAGGTTCAGCAATCGATGGAGTTGAAACTAAAGTTTCTTAATTCTTGTTGTTATTGTTAGATTTGAACTTTAATGTTGTTCAGTATGTGATATAATTATTGGACTTTTAGTTTTAAGGTCATGAATAAATGAATAAATTTTAATTTTATGAATCTATGTTGTGTTTTAGTTTTACTTATTATTTAGTGTTTGAGTAAGATTTAGATTATTTTGATGTTGAATTGTGTCTGAACATCTGTTTTGGTTTGATGGTGAACAGATTATGTTGATATTGAATTGTGTCTGAACATCTGTTTGGTAAGTCAACAGAGGTTTAATAGTATCAAGGGTTTGTTTGATGGTGAATAGATGAGTGCAAAGATAAAACAAATGTTTAGAATTTGATCATTGAGAGTAGTTTTTTGAAGAATCTGTGCTCCTGCAAATTACAAAGAGTCAATATTTGGAGTTGTAAAAAGGTCTGTTGTAGTTAAAGTTTGGTAAAAGAGAACATCTACTGATTAAGAAACAACTGTGTATTCTAACCACTGTTGATTTACCACTGTTGACTAAAGTTTGACGAAAGAGAAAATCTACTGATGAATAAATGTCTGAAGATGCAAAGGTTTGCTATGTGTCAACAGATGTTAATGAACGACAGATGATATTCAATCTTAAAATGCTTAACAGAGGATTTGATACTAACATTGGTTGGGCTAATGATGAATAAGTATTATTATATAACGTCTGCTATAAGTATTATTATATAATTTTGTTTATCAATAACAGTTTTTTGGAAGAATTTACGGTATATTTTGGTGTTATAAAAGGTGTGTTATAGCTCAAGTCTGACAAAAGAGAGCATCTGCTGATGAATAAATGTCTGAAGATGCAAAGTTCTGCTATGGGTTAACAAATGTTAACGAACAACAGATGATATTCAATATTAAAATGCTTAACAGAGGATTTGATACTAACAGCGGTTGGGCTAATGATGAATAAGTATTATTATATAACATCTGCTATAAGTATTATTATATAAATTTGTTTATCAATAACAGTTTTTTGGAAGAATTTACGGTATATTTTGGTGTTATAAAATGTGTGTTGTAGCTAAAGTTTGACTAAAGAGAGCATCTGCTGATGAATAAATGTCTGAAGATGCAAAGGTCTGCTATGGGTCAACAGATGTTAATGAACAACATATGATATTCAATCTTAAAGTGCTTAACAGAGGATTTGATACTAACAGTGGTTGGGCTAATGATGAATAAGTATTATTATATAATTTTGTTTATCAATAACAGTTTTTTGGAAGAATTTACGGTATATTTTGGTGTTATAAAAGGTGTGTTGTAGCTAAAGTCTGACAAAAGAGAGCATCTGCTGATGAATAAATGTCTGAAGATGCAAAGGTCTGCTATGGGTCAACAGATGTTAACGAACAACAGATGATATTCAATTTTAAAATGCGTAATAGAGGATTTGATACTAACAGTGGTTGGGCTAATAACAGATGTTAGACTTACGACTGTTGAGTTACATCGATTGAAAAAAAAAACTGTTTTTGAAACTTCTGCTTGCCTAAAAATACATCCACTATTCAAGGGTACCGTCTGTTGTCATAATTTCTGTTTATCCTAATGACTGTTGATTTACTATACTGCTGACTGTCATCCATTATGACAACAGAGGTCCTGACGTGGACAGATGTTAGCTAAAAATAAAACAACTGCTGAAAGTTATTATCTTTTCTCATAACTTCTGTTTATCTAACGAGTGTTTGACTCACACTATTCCCAACGACCAACAGAGGTTTCCAAACAACTGTCATCGGTTGTCGCAAGAGAGGTTTTGACGTGGACAGATCTTAGCCATCAAATATTTGTAACTACTGCCATGTCAGCATTCACTTCTTCTCTCTATATAAAAGCTGTTTCATCTCTAAATCGAGGTTCTACCACTGCCGTCTCGAATTCAAAACTCTCAAAAACAGTTTCCAACATATTAAAAACCCTCCAACTTAAACCCTGTTTCATCCCCAAATCACCTTCTTCTCCGATCATGTCTCTGAACGTCAAAAAACCTCACAACTACCTCCCTATCTTCGAGAAAACCAGCAAAAATACCAGCTATCACTCAATAATTGACCTTTTAACGTTATCAAAATACAAATCAATTCTTACTGCTGATGCTCCGGTTCATACAGAAACACTCCGACAATTTTGGTTTAATGCTGAAATAGAGGCTGAAGATAATAATCCAGTTGCCATCACATCTAAGGTCGGAGAAAGTGTGGTACGGATTTCTCCCTTTACAATTTCCACTACATTTGCATTAGACGACTTGGGAGGTAAGAACAACTTTGAAAAACTTGAACTTCATACAGAGTTCATTGAAAGAGGGTATAATGCACAATTAAAGGAAGTTGCTATCTACAAACCAAACTTCCCCCCGCCAATGAAATTTTTGTTTCATACTCTTTTAACTTGTCTCTTAGCCAAGACCACCGCATTTAATGAGATACCTTTGAACATTCAGTATTTGGGTTATGCTATTTTAACAAAATCTGATTACAATTTATCACAAGCACTGTTTTCTAATTTGTTGAATAATGTGAAAAAAGTGAAAAAAATGAAAAAAGGTGTTCGTAGTAATGCTTTTCTGTTGTATCCAAGACTTCTAAGCTACTACCTACGAAAACAAGTGTCACAAACAGATTTTGAATAAGGTGTAGCTTTTCAAATAAATAGTCTTACAAGTAAAACTTTTACTAAACTTATGGATAAAAAGTCAAAAGTTTCAACAACTAAAACTTCTGTTTTAGATGCGTCCGCATCAGTTGCTCAAACTTCTGTTGTTGAGCAAACTGCTCCTGGTGATCATGACACCACAACTGGTGTTGTGAAACACATACCAGGAAAACGCAAAAAGAAAGCTGTCACATCCAAAAAGCCCACCAAAACCAAACAAAATAAAAAGGTCCCTCTGGAAGATGAGATCCCAGAGGTTAATGCAGTGACAACACAAATGTCCCTTGAAACCACTGCTGCTACTTCCTTACAGTTGTTGGAAAGATCTCAACCCATCCAAACTCCTCATGTATCCTCACAAAAGGATCATGTTGTAAGTACATGGACACCACAACATGAAGTAGACCTTTCATATGAAAGTATGTTTAAAAGTCCCTCTCCCAGGGCAATCACGCTTTCTACACCACAACCCTCGACTCAAGTTCCATTAACAATATTACCTCTGTTTGAAGCAATTGAATTTCAGAAAGAAAACGGTACCTCTAATGCACACATTACTGAGAGTAGATCGATACAAATGACTGTGTCTGAACCAATTCAATCTCCTATCCTACAAACAGTTGAGGAGGTTATCCCCGTTGAGTATTACGAAACTCTTGGTGGTAGTTCAAGTGGAGCAGCCACTACAACTGTTGAATCCATTGGTGATTAGTTTGACAGTGGTTACATCATTAAGACTCCATTGAAGGAAACTACTGATGAGGTTACAACTGTAATCTCTGCTTCAGTGGGAAGTCCCCAGAACGAAGAATGTAACACCTCGAAAATTCACGTCCTATAATGTGTTGACACGTGTCACAGGTTTGAACGTGTGAAAGAACGTTCTAGAAGGACTAAAGTTGACAAACATAGAAAGTATGTGATAATACGAGTTCAAAATGTCAACAGAAGATAAATATATTGTACATTAACCCTACATGATGCTCGTACCTTCAAACGAATAGATCATGGATCATACGAAGCTAAGAGTGAGAGATTACAAACTATAGGGGTTAAATATGTCAACATGTTTAAAATATACCTCTGAGTGACCTTTTGACAAACCCAAAGCCTTGTAACGATTAATTATGCTCACTAGAATACACGTTATAAATTTCATAAAGTTTCGTTATCATATGAGAAAGTTGTGATAAAATTCGTATGCGAGGGGTTAAAGAGTTAACATGAAAGTTAGGACTTTTCGGGTAATAACCGAGTGATCAAGGACTAAATAGAGTGAGTACAAGTCCTAAAGCCCTTATAAGTAAATAAGAAGGGGTCATATTGCAAGAAAATAAGTTGGTTGCCCTTTCGAAAGGCCAAAGGACAAGAAACAACAAATGTTTGCCCCCTGATGAACCCCTGCGCATCGTAGGCATAAAAGCCCTACGATGCGCAAGCAACTGCCAGCTCCAACAGAATTGCCTGTTTGCTGTTAAACGCGAAATTTGACCTTTTATCCGATTTTCCTCATAACCCTTGGCCCCTAAACAAACCCTAGAACACTAGGGACACTTGTAAACAACTTGTGGTCAGTAGTAGACTTGGTTGTCAAAGATTTGTGGTGTCTTGAACACTATATAAAGGCCTTAAGTTGCAACATTTCAATCACACCTTCATCTGCAATTGAGGAGCCTTTCTGGAGCTTCGAAGCAGACCCAAGTCCTTCCTAATCAAGCTTAGGACTTCAGTAAGTGTTCTAATCCTTTCTTAATTAAGTTTTAGCTTAGTTTTAGCTTAAAAGTCAAACCGTCGTAATTAACGGTTGACTTAACGATTAATCACTATCGGTCCAGTGATTAGTCGATGTAAAGGTAGTTATAAGTTGGTAATTATGTGGGCCATAAACCCTTAAAAGGGCACCCACTGATTCCCATCATAACCAGGTCAAATGTCGGGTCAAACTTATAATTAAAAAGTCAACAGGATGCTTAAAATGTCGTTTATGCATAATTAGCTATCTAGAACATGTACAACCTGTTTGATCATTGTTATAACTAAGTAATAAGTGTAAGAACATGTCCAAACATGTTCAACCCGACTATTTCCTGTTTAGACCCGGTTCGGAACCGAAAGTCACATAGTTTGACTTTCACTTTGACTTTCAGTTCTGACCCGTTTAGGTAAGTTTTAGAAATACCTTAGAGCTTCATTTGGACCAGGTTACATGCTAGTATAACCCTCTGTGATTATACACCTCGGTTCATTAGTTATCCGATTAATACGCATGATTCCGTTAATTGCTCATATGTTGACCATTATGCCCTTATTGCCTTAAAACGTGATTTTTGGAAATGTAAAAGAGTAGAAACTTAAATTACTGATATATAAACTTGTAACCAAAGTTTGACATCAATTCGAGGTCTAGATTGAGAGTTATGCTCATTAGCGCAAAATAGAAGCTTTATGTTAATAAAATGGCGTAATTAGCGTATAGCCTAGTTAAGCCTACTTTTTGGTATCAAACTTAATACCCACTGATGTAATATATTATTTTGAGAATTTTTAAAGATTTTTAATTAATTTTAGGCTGAGCATAACTAGTAGTCGTAGGCTTAACCCGGTAATTGTCGGTTTTGCCCTTACGGGCCATAAAATGAGTTTTACATATCTAAACGACTCCAAACCTTTTGCTACTGATCAAATATGATAAATAAATTATTTTAAGCCTTCTGGAAATATAAAAATATCAGATTTAAGTATCGAACCCGGAAATGGCCTTTAATCGCCTTAATTAGCGTTTTTAACGCATAGTATGTTTTAAAATCATATTGGACATACCCGGGTTGATATCTACTGATATTTTAGTCAAATTATAACATTTTAACAGTAAGCAAAGGTTGATAGACTCAGACTTCAGTTTGAGCCTTTCGGCTAATGTGAAATTACCAAAATGCCCCTTCGTGGCATAGTTTGGTTAAAAATGATAAATTTCACATATATGCTTAAACCTACTTATATGACTTAGAAAATTGAGTATATTTGCTGATCACATCAGACCTATAACTCAGTTAAACACTTAGACTCTTTTACAAACTTTAAAATGACCGAACTACCCCTACGGGGCATAGTTTGTGTTTAAACTCGTTTCGGGCATAATGAAAGACATCCTACTGATGTCATAACATATTTGAAGCATATTAACTTAGGAAACCTGTATATGGCTCTTACGGATACCCGTTACGCTTAATTCGCGTTCGGTTCGGTTTATGTAACAAGCTTACATAAATTAGCCGAAACGGTTCAAACCTTATCGGTTTTATCTCGAAATCCAGAATGTGTTTGAGTTACCCATATTAAACAAGCATACAAGCTTGTTGGGTCTAAATCACATTCTATTCCGGTCTTCGCTAAATCATGCGTACGAACCATATCTTCCTGTAAGACTAACCGGTCTAAGCTTAGGCTTAATTAAAGACCCGTTAGCATTCTAATAAGTTATTTATACGATCATTCCAGACTAGAGCCTTCCGGTAAATGGTACCTACGCTTACTTAAGTGAATACGGCTGAGTTATTAGATTCTTGCTATTTAAGACAGGAGCTAGCTCAGGTAAATACTCTTAACTTATTTTCCCTATACGGGCTTGGGATACGGTATAATGATACCGCTTGGTCGGGTATTGAATGTTTAATCGGATTGTGATTAAATTATTGAGGTAACCCAGTTTAATCTGTATTGTTTGAAATAAAAGCCTTTAGGGGTTAATAACCATGTCCCGGATATCCTTGACATCATTGTATTATAAAATGGCCACGCCTTAAGCACGGGGTGTAGGCATACACTGAAAGTTGCTTAAAGGGAAACGGTATCTCACTCTCTTGTGGGCTTATACTTGTGGCGTGTCTGTTAATCTTGACTCGGTTTCTACATCGGGCCCTGAACGTACAACGAACATGTAAATATGTATACAAGGTTATAAATATAATTGTTCCAAGTTAAAAAGGTTAATTTTGCCTCTGTGAATTTTAATCAAATTATAAAAGATATTTTGTGCCACGTGCATTCAAACCAATTTTCTTAAACTCTTTTCAAATGAGTCGGTTGAGTGTATTTACCAGTGAAAACTGACGTATTTTCCAAAAAGGTTAAGTGACAGGTACTGAACGAAATTGGCTGGAAGCTCAGGGCGCTAATAAGGAATCTTGCAAGTTCTAGGCGTCTAAAGTCTGTTGAACAAATGATATATTTAAAGATCCGCCTGTGGATTCTTTACTTTCCGTTGTAATACTGGATATTACTTTATATTCGGAATGTAATAATATTTATCTTTTGCTTCCGCTGTGCATTTATATAATTGTGTTGTTTGACTATTGAGTTGCCAACCACGTCACGATACTCCCCACCGGGCCCACCGGTGACACGTGGAAAGTCGGGGTGTGACAGGTTGGTATCAGAGCCAACACTTAGTGAATTAAACACTAGCCTTTTGTGTTTAATCTCAGTTACACAGTTGCACATTCTTGAGTCTAGACAAGAACATAGGACATGTTCCAATTTGTTTCATTGTCTTTTAATTATTTCCTTGATTATTTTTCTGATTAGCCCTTGCATGGGCAAGTCATTTTATTAAAAAGCCCCATTTAGGGCAACCATATACTCGTTTAAATTTTAAAGGAACGATTATATTTAAATATCATTCCTATATTATAAGATCTACCATTATAATAAGATGGCAAAATCTAAAAAGGACAAGACCTAGCCTCGGGTCATATTAAGACCGGCCAAGATGGCAGTTCCTCAATTTAGATTCAGATCCTTATTAACATTCCTTTTGCAAGACCTACCATTATAATAAAATGGCAAAATCTAAAAGGATAAGACCTAGCTTCGGGTCATATTAAGACCGGCCAAGATGGCAGTTCCATAATTAGATTCAGATCCATATTAAACACCTCAATTTAGGATTGCTCTGCGTTAAATATTAATAAGAATCTTAAGAGTGAAACCTAGCCTTCGGGTCATTTTAAGGCCGGGCCATGATGGTAAGACCTGTTTAAAATATTCGAATCCCTGTTAACATCTGTAAAAATGTTAACACTCCTGGCAGGCGTGATCCATTAATAATCACACACGTCATTTTTATAGGATTCTTCAAAAGATTCCTAACCCAGTATAATGATCTCCGAGTCCTGGGTTTTTCATCATCAATTAAGATGATCATATTATTAACCATACGTGGTAATATAGTGCCTACGGGCCTTGCTCATTTCTACATGAGCCAAAATACAGTGGTAGCAATGACTCCCTGTCAGAAAAAGGTAATGAACTAGGTTCAAACCTCAAGGCTTTGATTCTCTGAAATCATAGCTTATAATTTAAAAGTGTCCATGTGGCTAGACCTTTTGTGCCATTACTAAATTGCCTCGATTCTCTGAAATCATGGCTTATAAATTAAACTTGTCTACGTGACTAGGCCATTTGTGCTATTATTAAAACCTTAATGCCTCGATTCTCTGAAATCACGGCTTACAAATTACAACTGTCCTTGTGACTAGGCCCTTAGCGCCACCTTAATATCCTTAATGTTTTATAACTAGGATAAATTATAATTAAAAAAAAATGGTGGAACCGGCCGTCCCCGGAATCGAACCTGGGTCTAGGCCGCACCCTTTCGCGCGCCTAGCCAACTGAGCTAGGTGCCTAGTTTGTGAAACTTCCATTATTGATTAAATATAAGCACTTGTACAATAAACTTCCTTATCATTTATTAATAATAATTTCTGCTAAGTGTCCTGTTTTTAATACAGGCAATAATAAATCTTCATGAACCATAAACTTAGCAAAATTTTTATTATCATCCACAAGGTATAACTACCAAGGAAACCATAGTAACCGATTCTTATAGATCGGCAAGGAATCCTTCCGAAAATCTAAGAGCACTCTTTCTTTGCATAGAGTACGACAACATATGTTATTTTAATTATTTTTCTCACTGTCTTTATCGTCTGCGAATGCCAAACTATGTTTGATAAAAGTGCCATATGAGGATTGGCGTATCCTAGTGAGTCCCATAGATTACTTCCATGCCTGATCAGTATGGAGGTTTAATACATGGAACCCCTGAGATATCCCAATGGTCATATTGTACTAATGTCGACTAGTAGTATTCAAAGGAGATATCCGGAATAGAATTATCCAAATAAATATTCCTTGGTAACGGAATATGTGGACTCATAACATGAATGTGTCACTTATTAGACACAAGCGTTGATGAGTGAACTGGAGCCTGAGATATGGAAATCTCTGTAACCTCCTTGTACCTTGATTATCTTCTCCTAGGATTACCCTGTTTACCCCTGGGAGGCAGGTAGGGTTAAGTTTCATATCCCATCTAAGGCTGTATTAGTATGAAATCTCCAAGACGGCCAGTACCATCATTGGAAGAATCGAAACCCTGATTTACTAAAGTTTTAAAATAAAGGGTTCATATAGCCTAACTCGATATTCCGAAAGTTTGATATTGTTAAATAAGAAAGACGGTTCATTTTGCTTATGCATTAGTTACCGCAACCCTAATTAGGAAAAAATTAAGAAATTTCCCTCAGCTACACAGGATCGTCGAATTGTTCGACTAACGACAAGGATTAGCTATTCCTTAAAATTAGTTAAGCAATGGTTGAATAACCATCTCACCTTAAGATAAGCTTTTCTATAATAACTGCTAAATAAGCGTCAAGGTGGCTCCTTTGGAGACCTTGTAAGGATGGAATATCAAAACGTCCGTTGGATGGACGAGACTTTAGAAAGTCCACTTATTTGGAATCTGAAAGTTGCATTGAAAACAACGAATAAGATTATACAAATCCCTAATCACCTGTAAGTTGCCATTATTAAACAGAAAATACTTCCTTTACTTCAACAAATCTCGAGGTCGAGATTTCTTTTAAGGGGGTGAGGATGTAACACCTCGAAAATTCACGTCCTATAATGTGTTGACACGTGTCACAGGTTTGAACGTGTGAAAGAACGTTCTAGAAGGACTAAAGTTGACAAACATAGAAAGTATGTGATAATACGAGTTCAAAATGTCAACAGAAGATAAATATATTGTACATTAACCCTACATGATGCTCGTACCTTCAAACGAATAGATCATGGATCATACGAAGCTAAGAGTGAGAGATTACAAACTATAGGGGTTAAATATGTCAACATGTTTAAAATATACCTCTGAGTGACCTTTTGACAAACCCAAAGCCTTGTAACGATTAATTATGCTCACTAGAATACACGTTATAAATTTCATAAAGTTTCGTTATCATATGAGAAAGTTGTGATAAAATTCGTATGCGAGGGGTTAAAGAGTTAACATGAAAGTTAGGACTTTTCGGGTAATAACCGAGTGATCAAGGACTAAATAGAGTGAGTACAAGTCCTAAAGCCCTTATAAGTAAATAAGAAGGGGTCATATTGCAAGAAAATAAGTTGGTTGCCCTTTCGAAAGGCCAAAGGACAAGAAACAACAAATGTTTGCCCCCTGATGAACCCCTGCGCATCGTAGGCATAAAAGCCCTACGATGCGCAAGCAACTGCCAGCTCCAACAGAATTGCCTGTTTGCTGTTAAACGCGAAATTTGACCTTTTATCCGATTTTCCTCATAACCCTTGGCCCCTAAACAAACCCTAGAACACTAGGGACACTTGTAAACAACTTGTGGTCAGTAGTAGACTTGGTTGTCAAAGATTTGTGGTGTCTTGAACACTATATAAAGGCCTTAAGTTGCAACATTTCAATCACACCTTCATCTGCAATTGAGGAGCCTTTCTGGAGCTTCAAAGCAGACCCAAGTCCTTCCTAATCAAGCTTAGGACTTCAGTAAGTGTTCTAATCCTTTCTTAATTAAGTTTTAGCTTAGTTTTAGCTTAAAAGTCAAACCGTCGTAATTAACGGTTGACTTAACGATTAATCACTATCGGTCCAGTGATTAGTCGATGTAAAGGTAGTTATAAGTTGGTAATTATGTGGGCCATAAACCCTTAAAAGGGCACCCACTGATTCCCATCATAACCAGGTCAAATGTCGGGTCAAACTTATAATTAAAAAGTCAACAGGATGCTTAAAATGTCGTTTATGCATAATTAGCTATCTAGAACATGTACAACCTGTTTGATCATTGTTATAACTAAGTAATAAGTGTAAGAACATGTCCAAACATGTTCAACCCGACTATTTCCTGTTTAGACCCGGTTCGGAACCGAAAGTCACATAGTTTGACTTTCACTTTGACTTTCAGTTCTGACCCGTTTAGGTAAGTTTTAGAAATACCTTAGAGCTTCATTTGGACCAGGTTACATGCTAGTATAACCCTCTGTGATTATACACCTCGGTTCATTAGTTATCCGATTAATACGCATGATTCCGTTAATTGCTCATATGTTGACCATTATGCCCTTATTGCCTTAAAACGTGATTTTTGGAAATGTAAAAGAGTAGAAACTTAAATTACTGATATATAAACTTGTAACCAAAGTTTGACATCAATTCGAGGTCTAGATTGAGAGTTATGCTCATTAGCGCAAAATAGAAGCTTTATGTTAATAAAATGGCGTAATTAGCGTATAGCCTAGTTAAGCCTACTTTTTGGTATCAAACTTAATACCCACTGATGTAATATATTATTTTGAGAATTTTTAAAGATTTTTAATTAATTTTAGGCTGAGCATAACTAGTAGTCGTAGGCTTAACCCGGTAATTGTCGGTTTTGCCCTTACGGGCCATAAAATGAGTTTTACATATCTAAACGACTCCAAACCTTTTGCTACTGATCAAATATGATAAATAAATTATTTTAAGCCTTCTGGAAATATAAAAATATCAGATTTAAGTATCGAACCCGGAAATGGCCTTTAATCGCCTTAATTAGCGTTTTTAACGCATAGTATGTTTTAAAATCATATTGGACATACCCGGGTTGATATCTACTGATATTTTAGTCAAATTATAACATTTTAACAGTAAGCAAAGGTTGATAGACTCAGACTTCAGTTTGAGCCTTTCGGCTAATGTGAAATTACCAAAATGCCCCTTCGTGGCATAGTTTGGTTAAAAATGATAAATTTCACATATATGCTTAAACCTACTGACATGACTTAGAAAATTGAGTATATTTGCTGATCACATCAGACCTGTAACTCAGTTAAACACTTAGACTCTTTTACAAACTTTAAAATGACCGAACTACCCCTACGGGGCATAGTTTGTGTTTAAACTCGTGTCGGGCATAATGAAAGACATCCTACTGATGTCATAACATATTTGAAGCATATTAACTTAGGAAACCTGTATATGGCTCTTACGGATACCCGTTACGCTTAATTCGCGTTCGGTTCGGTTTATGTAACAAGCTTACATAAATTAGCCGAAACGGGTCAAACCTTATCGGTTTTATCTCGAAATCCAGAATGTGTTTGAGTTACCCATATTAAACAAGCATACAAGCTTGTTGGGTCTAAATCACATTCTATTCCGGTCTTCGCTAAATCATGCGTACGAACCATATCTTCCTGTAAGACTAACCGGTCTAAGCTTAGGCTTAATTAAAGACCCGTTAGCATTCTAATAAGTTATTTATACGATCATTCCAGACTAGAGCCTTCCGGTAAATGGTACCTACGCTTACTTAAGTGAATACGGCTGAGTTATTAGATTCTTGCTATTTAAGACAGGAGCTAGCTCAGGTAAATACTCTTAACTTATTTTCCCTATACGGGCTTGGGATACGGTATAATGATACCGCTTGGTCGGGTATTGAATGTTTAATCGGATTGTGATTAAATTATTGAGGTAACCCGGTTTAATCTGTATTGTTTGAAATAAAAGCCTTTAGGGGTTAATGACCATGTCCCGGATATCCTTGACATCATTGTATTATAAAATGGCCACGCCTTAAGCACGGGGTGTAGGCATACACTGAAAGTTTCTTAAAGGGAAACGGTATCTCACTCTCTTGTGGGCTTATACTTGTGGCGTGTCTGTTAATCTTGACTCGGTTTCTACATCGGGCCCTGAACGTACAACGAACATGTAAATCTGTATACAAGGTTATAAAAATAATTGTTCGAAGTTAAAAAGGTTAATTTTGCCTCTGTGCATTTTAATCAAATTATAAAAGATATTTTGTGCCACGTGCATTCAAACCAATTTTCTTAAACTCTTTTCAAATGAGTCGGTTGAGTGTATTTACCAGTGAAAACTGACGTATTTTCCAAAAAGGTTAAGTGACAGGTACTGAACGAAATTGGCTGGAAGCTCAGGGCGCTAATAAGGAATCTTGCAAGTCCTAGGCGTCTAAAGTCTGTTGAACAAATGATATATTTAAAGATCCGCCTATGGATTCTTTACTTTCCGTTGTAATACTGGATATTACTTTATATTCGGAATGTAATAATATTTATCTTTTGCTTCCGCTGTGCATTTATATAATTGTGTTGTTTGACTATTGAGTTGCCAACCACGTCACGATACTCCCCACCGGGCCCACCGGTGACACGTGGAAAGTCGGGGTGTGACAAAGAAAAAGGGGCATCTGTTTCTGATGATATGGAGACTTCTCTTATTATTAAAACAAATACAACCACTACAGGTGGGAATTCAGATGATCCTATTAAAGTAGGTGATGAATTAACTTATAATGATTTGACGGTTAGAGTGTCTACCATTGAAACAGATGTTGCTGAAATGAAAGAATTGATTAAGCAGATGATAGACCTTTTTAAAAGTCAACCTACCAGACAGGAAATTGCCAATGAGCTTTGGAATTCTATGCAACCCATCCTTCAAGCTCAGAGAATTTGGTTGATGCCAGGTATAAAGACACACAAGCAGACATTATGAACATTAAGGAACATCTGTTGGAACTTACTGGCTCCACTTCTACATCAATCTTTGAGAAAGATGATGATGATGATAATGATGCCAAAAAGGGGGGGGGGGAGATTCACTGAGAAAGTTGTCACCAGATTCAAAAGCTAATCCTACAGAAATTGTATCCACTGCTCAACCTAAATCCCAACCTTCTCCAAAAAAACCACCACAAAAGAAGGAGAAAATACCTTCCACACCATCATCACCCATTTTGTCAATAGATGCTGGGAACACAAAAGTATAAGCAGATGTTTACCAAACAGCTACTAAGACACTAGTTGTTTCAGCAGAAGTTTCTCAAACATCTGCCATGATCATTTTCACTACACCAACTACAATCCAACTATCTCCAACGTCACAAAGATTTCCCATACATTCATCTTCACTACCAAAACATTCTCCTTCACCAGAAATCATCTCCACACGTAAGAGAAAAACTCATATCGATAGAATCACAAAAATGAACAATGATCCTCTGGTAAAGCCAACTCCACCTAATTGGAAGAAAGTCAAAACAGTGGATTCAGATGAGGTATTGAAGTTTAAAAGAATGAGACCAGAGCTTGTGGCTGCTGATTATGGTCCAGTTAGATCCATTGCCAGATGGTCTAAACTGAAGATAGTTGAGACCTACAAAAAGCTGGAAGAAGTTAGAGCTGAACATTCAAATGTTCTTCAAAACCCAGTCTATTCTACAACTGCTGCTCTGTCTCTAAAAATCGGTACTCCGAAAAACCTTCTCTCATCATCTGATTTGTCTGAGTCAATTGCAAATTTAGTTAGCAGACCACAATCACCAAACTCATCTTCAATAATTCTTTGCCCAAGAAAACCAACTGATCCAAAAATAGTAAAGTGGAAGTCATGCTCAAAAACCCAAGTATTGACTTTGATCAGATCAGATGGTAGTGTTGAAGAGATTAAAATGGATAGTGCATATAATCTGAATGCATACGATCTCCAAGATTTGTTGGACCTTCACCTTGAGAGGGATGATGAATAAGACATGTTCTCCCTGGACTTTGAACTACAATTCTAAGGACAAATCAGGGAGATGTTGATGAGAAATAAAAATTAGTAATAAAGAAGGGTTTTCGTATCATCTGTTGTATAGGGAGATTGTTGGATCAGCAGCTGTTACATTGTTTGCAGTAGCATATTTAACCAGATCACAACATGTAGCGAAGGACATGTTGCTGCGTAACAAATTCTTGAGTGAGGTTTGATGTGTGTTGTTTAGGCAGGTGATCGTATGTTCTTAGTTAATGTTTGTTAAAGTTAAGTTGTATTCGAATTTTATTAAGTTTGTTAGACATCTTTTAGACATCTGTTCTCATAACTTCTGTTTATCTAACGACTGCTGAAAGTTATCATCTGTTCTCATAACTGCTGAAAGTTATCATCTGTTCTCATAACTTCTGTTTATCTAACGACTGTTTGACTCACACTGTTCCCAACGACCAACAGAGGTTTCCAAACAACTGTCATCGGATAAGTTGTATTCGAATTTTATTAAGTTTGTTAAACATCTTTTATATGTACTTATGTTTATAACAATTTATATTGTCAATGGGTGGATACTCTCTTTTTTGAATAAGAGAATGTAAATAATCATATGTAACTGATGAATTTTATTAAGTTTGTTAGACATCTTTTAGACATCTTTTATTAAGTTTGTTAAATATCTTTTATATTTACTTATAGTTGTCTTTTAGCTATAATAGATAACATGTTTTGATACAATATCTATACACATATGTATATGTTCTATCAATATGTGTTATGCATGGTTTTCTAAGAAACGACCCGTGTTTGCACACGGGTCTTACCGCTAGTACTATATAATAAAAGAAACCAGTGGATGGACACTTGTCATTATTCTAGACTATCATTAATTGTAGATAACTATTATTTAATTTAAATTATTAAATATTAATTAAATTAATATAAATCTTATCAGCTCTAAATTATTGGCATAATCTTAACTTCAAATCGTAAAGTCTTATCTAAAATAAAAAGTATTGTTTCACTTAATAGCAGATAAACATGCATATTATTTATTGTTAATGTTATTATTGTTAACTATGAGAAATTATATTAAACAACTTATTAATAAAACAAAAAATTTATAATAGTATTAACCTAATTTAAAAATAATAAAAAATCCATTTTAATTTAGAAAGATTTTTTTAATAATAGATAAAACCGTGTAATACACAGGGTTTTTAAAGACATAACATTTTTTTATTATTTGCTTTATAAAATTAGATTTATTCAACCCGTACAATACACATTGTTTTCTTAAAATATAACTTTTTTTATTATTTAGTATATAAAATTACATTTCTTCCACCCGTGAATACATAGGGTTTTTTAAAAAAAAAATTTATTGTTTGGTATATAAAATTACATTTATTCAACCCGCACAATAAATGAGGTTCTTAAAGATATAACTTTTTTATTATTTAATATATAAAATTATATTTACTCAACACGTGTAATAAATAAGGTTTTTAATTTTTTTTTATTTAGTATATAAAATTACATTTATTCAACCTGCGTAATACATGAGGTTCTAACCTAGTTATGTTTATTATATGAAAAGAAAACTTCTGTAATAAAACATAGGTGAGAGAAAACAAAGCAAGAAACATGAATGAGGACGACGAAAAGACAAGAAGGGACAACGGCTCCGACGAAATCAAATGGCGGTTCCGGTGAACATGAATGGTTCCGATCGACGGCTCCGACGATGATGATTCAAGAAAACAAAGCAAGAAACATGAATGAGTTATTTTGTACATGATTAGTGACAAATTGAGGTGTCCTCATGATAAAATCATCTTCTTCCATTGACCGGAGGTGTGCGGTGGGTGGTGGTGGCCGGACAGGTGGTGGAATATTGGGTTAAAAGCTTGTTCCATTAAAGTTGGTTTATAGAAAATTGAAATAAAATTGAAAAGTTTACTGAAATGGCTGATTTGTGGGTAAACGTAAAAAAAGTTTGACTTTCTGGGTGTATTTAACAATACCATCTAAATGAATCAGGTTGGTTTTTAAACATGTGAAACGTTTAGCTATATAGGATTGGTTTGGGTCAAATTGATAGGTTTGTGGGATGGCTTGTTTATGGGTAAATTACACTTTTCGTCCTTTATGTTTGTAGCGGGTTGCAGTGGATAGCCTTTAACTTTAATAATTACAGCCACAATCCTTTATTTTAAAAACATGTTGCATGCTTCATCCTTTACCTCAAACCCAGTTAGAAACTTAAGTTAGTTTTGATCACTTGTTTCGCACGTGAGGGCATTTAAGACATTTACCAAGCAACTACCCACCATATAAATAGCCCATTTTCTCCCCCAAATCCTCATTAGGGTTTATAACCTGCAACTCTCTACCTCAGCCACCATCTACCATCACCACCACCATCCTAATCCAGCCACCACCATCTCTCTTATCGTTACATCTTCGGATTAAATGACAAAACCCTCGGATCAGTGATAGATCCCGACAGAGATTCATAGTTGTGGCCTGTGAACGGGACTCTAGTTTCAACAGTGATTGTGGTGGTGTCTTTGCTGGAGAACGGGCAACGGTGGAAGAAGGAGGCGGAGGATGCGGCGGAGAGAGGTTTCAGGGGACCGGAGCTCCGGCGAGTTAGAGCCATGACGACGGTGGTTCATGGCCGGATCTGAGATCTGATAGAGAAGATGTCGATTCGGCAAGAAAGTAGATCCACAGTTGTTCCAGATATGAGATATGTTTGAATCTGTTGATTGATATATGCAAACTTATCATATTTGTTTTAGATCTAAGTTTTATCATATGTGAAGAAGTATTTAGTTGTTGAAAAAGAAAATATGTGAAAAGTGATAGGTAAATATTGAATGGAATTTGCGTCAGAGTTCATTTATAAAAGGAGATGTATTGTTGTGGAACTGGGCAAACTACATGATATTTAGGGCATGTTTGGGTAAGCTTTTAGAAACAACTTATTGACTTCTTGGAAAAGTCAGGATTTTGTGACTTATTGACTTAGTCCGAACGTAGTGGGGCGGCATAATTGGGCGGTATGCCCTCATAGCGCCGGCACACCGCCACAAGGGGCGCCATCAATCGAATTTTTGGTGGTGGCGCGATATATTTCGCGGCGCTATGAATGTTGCTTTTCTTCTCTCCACTCTCACACAGACATGTATACATACATATATATGTATATTTTAAGGGTTTAATTTTTTTTGTTGCAGGTATAGAATTCTTTTGTTGCAGGTATAGAAGAAAGAAGAAGAAGGAAGAAGGAAGAAGCAAGAAGGAAGAAACGGCTGGGAAAAAAAAAATAGGTTTTGTTTGTATTGGGCTGGGCTCAAAAAGTCTTATGGTTTTATTGAGCCAAGAAATGGTTTTTAATTTTGTAAAGTTAGAAATTTGAGTTAAATAATCTAAAGTTCTTTTATTTATTTATTTTATTTTAACGTTTTTTTTTATTTTATTGTAATGTTTTTTTTATTTAATGTAATGGTTTTTAATTTTATAAAGTTAGAAATTAATTAAAAAAACAAAAATTAATTAATTGAGTAATGATTAGACGGGGGCTTTATGACTACGGACTTAAAATGCATAAGGCCTCATAACGCCCCACGCTGACGTGGCGCGCCACGTGTCGCATAACGCCCACAAAGGGGCGTTATGACTACACATGGCCTTATTGGCTTTTTCCCCTCACATACATCCTCTTTGCCAAACATCATTTTAGAGCTTATGATTTTTCAAAAAGCCAATAAGTCAATAAGTTGTTTCAAAAAACTTACCCAAACATGCCCTTAGACTTCAAATGAATATAAAATCGTTACTTTGCAGGAGAAAATCATCAGATTGTTATGAATTTTGGATCTTGGATATGATTGTATGCTTTTAGAGAGAAGGGTACTTATATTTGTTTTCATAATAAGTTATTTAATACTATAAATAATTAAGTAATAAAAAGACTAAATTGCCCTTACAAGAATAGATTTAACTGAAAATTTTAACCTTGTTAGTGTTAAAGGACGTAGTATGTAATTAGTTTTACAAATAAAGGACTGTGATTGTAATTATTGAAGTTAAAGGACATCCATTGCAATTTCATACAAACATAAAGGACAAAAAATGTAATTTATCCCTTGTTTATTTTGAAAAATTCTTGATGGTCGCTCCCTGATCATAGTTCCACAACACTCGTAACTGAGTTTGCATAAGGGCGTGTGGGGTGCTTTTGAGTGAACAATCAATTTCAGCGAGATGCTTGGGTAGGTCGCCACAGTTGCTTTGGTAATCGAGATCAAGTTTTTGGCTCAGGAACCCGAAGGATGTTGGAAAAGGTTGAAAATTGGGTACGGGTTCATTCGGTAAATCGGGAACATTCTTGCAATCGAATCAAATTCATTCAGGTACTTTTGGGTTACAATGAGATGTCACTCCATGGTTGGTTGATTTGGGTTTGTCGAATAGTTTTGGTGTACGGTGGATCCTTACTAAAAATGAACGTAATAAAGTATTTTTTTTTTTATAATTATGTATGTGTTATTTTAGTTTTGAATTCAATCTTAAAATAATTAATATTACTTGAAAATCGTAGTTGTACATCCTAGTAAATATACTGAAGTAATTTATAATTAACCTATTTCACACTTGATGAGTTATTAATTTCAAATTGTAGAATGAGTAAAATTAAATTTTATTTTGCAATGTATCTTGCATTTATTTACATCGTATTAATTAATGTTCATAAAATATGCAAGGGTAATTGTAAGAACAAATGAATTGTTAAGATGGAGTTTGTCTTTTAAAAGTAAATGCTATTTAAAAATACATGTCATGACTTGATAATTGCAGGATAAAGCTAAGGAAGGATGTGTCGAATTTGTTTAAAGGTTAACTTAGCTGACATCAAATTGATTTTTGAGTTGAAATTACTTGATGAAAAGCTTGATTTTGGCTGTAGTTCACTACCTTAACATGAATGATACGGCATATCTTTATGGCAGTAGTGTGATTCTTTTATATAATTCATAATACAATGTTTTACCATGCTATGGAAAATCTAGTTGTACAAAGTGGATGCAAGATGCAAGTAGCTGTGAGTAATTTTAGTGTTGTGTTGGAATTAGGCAAAATAAATGTGTTTTGGGCTTTTTTAGGATTTGTGAATCTAAAGACAACATATCTTTTTTTTAACGGCTAAACTTCTATATAAATATATAGAAAACGGGTCAGCAAGCGACTGTGACCTGACGATTACAAAATTAAATATCGAATATTAAAATCACTCCACCTATCCCGCTTAAAATTACAAAGTTTCGATCTACCACTAATCCAAATAAAAGAGTTTTCTTTGATGATTTCCGCTGTTCGATTGAAATGAATGTGATGACTATTAGAAATTTTTTGCATTCCCCGTTTTCCATATCTCCCAAGCCGCCACTTGCAAAACTGCTCCGATAATTTTCTTCCACGCCTTTGATCCGTTCATATCCAAAGCCATACCTAGGATTTATTTGATGGAGGAAATCTGATCCGGGATCGGCAATTTTAACCACGTAAAAACCGTCCATACGAAACCAATTTTGCAAATAAACAATCCCACAAAATGTGAATCCTAGTTTCTTCCCTCATGTCACACAACAAACATGGAGATAGCGCATCATCTGTTTCTTCCCTCATGTAATAAAACAAAAGGACGGAAGATTGACATAAAAGTCAGGATGGCCGAGTGGTCTAAGGCGCCAGACTCAAGTTCTGGTCTTCGAGAGAGGGCGTGGGTTCAAATCCCACTTCTGACATTTATTTTTTTAATTTTTTTTTTGTTGAAATCAAACGAAAAAGAAAACATGCCTGCTCAAGCATTTCCATTTAGCCATTCTTCTTTTGTTTAATTTAACCTGTGTCCCTCCTTTACAGAACATATATAGCCTGGTTCATATAAACATACATAAAAATTAAATAGAAACTTTTTTTTTTTAATATATAGCCTGGTTCATATAGAAATACATAAAAATCAAATAGAAACCTTTTTTTTAATAATTTTAAATCTTATATAAACATTTCGTAAGTCGTAAAATACTTTAATTATAAAATTTATATATGATTTCAAATGTTCATCGCCTATAGAATTTGTAACATTCCATTTACAAAATAAGGGTCAATTTAGAAAATGAGTTAAGTTTGTGAATATAGGCACCATCCATCTATCCAGATGTCCATTGAAGACGGAGAATTTGTTCGTGTAAAGACAGTCCATTTAAATGGGAAGCCAAGCTGAAACAGGACCTGCACTACTGGCCTACGTGGGAGCTCAGGTTTGATCCTGAAACCGCCACGTGGCATAGAAGGATAATTAAATCATTGAAAATGGAAGATAGCCGATGAACACCGGATTCATGTTTCCTTGATTCATACAAGGATTATCTAGTTGTTTATTCAAGATTCTGAGCTGCAATATATACGTATGCACAGAGATGTATACATTGTAGCATGTACGTATAATTTCAAATAATTATAGCAGTGTAAAGTAATCCAGGCAGGTGATTTACTGATGTGTACTCTAGCCATAACGTCCTCTCATTGATCCCCATTTCTTCACATGAATCATCAGTTTCCTCCTTTTCCTTTATTTAATCCGTTTTTATTAAAACAGAGACGATTACAGACTAATGGCAAGTAGACGGGCAACAAGCTGCGCCGCTACCCCCTTTTGTATAGCAAACCCTACCCTACTAAACACAAAATTCTGCCCCCTTAACATGCGCGGTGTTACTGCTTACCACTTGCTGAACCCGCTTGAGGAACTCCACCACATCAGGGGCGAGAGCCCCAAAGGTATCGAAAGCGAACGGGACGAACACGTACCGATTCTCGACACAAGTTTTAATGAAAATCATGGATAACACGTTTATCCCAATTCTAAGGGTTTGTTTATTTTGATTAATTTTGTAATATACAATCTGGGTTTGACGTTAATGAGACTAATTCGTTTTGTTACACTTAAGTTAGACTGCAAAATTTCAGCTTTAGCATTTAAATATAGAAAACAACGGCTATGAAATCTACTGTTTACTCAAGTTGCACAGAGTCATTAATCTGTTAAATGAACAAAATTACTGAAGGTTTTATTTTTTAAGTTTCATTTGTAAATAAGGAAAAGTAGACACAAAGGTCAGGATGGCCGAGTGGTCTAAGGCGCCAGACTCAAGTTCTGGTCTTCGAGAGAGGGCGTGGGTTCAAATCCCACTTCTGACATTTCGTTTTTTCAAATTTTTTTTGTTGAATATAAACAAAAAAGAAAACATGCCTGCTCATGTATATCCATTATCTATTGATTTCACACTTAATGAGTTAGTGATTTCAAATTGTACAATGTGTAAAATAAAATTTTCTGTATCTTGCACTTATTTACACCATATTAATCTATTTATGTACATAAAATGTGCATAGATACTTAACAAATGAATTGTTAAGATTTGCCTTTTTAAAAGTAAAGGATTGTTGAAAACTAGATACCATGGTGTGATAATTGCAAGCTAAGGATGTGTCGAGTTTGTTTAAAGATTTACTTAGCTGACCTCAAATTGAGTTTTGAGTTCAAATTACTTGATGTTTGCTGTAGTTCACTACTTCTAACATGAATGACATGAATGGCAATATATTGATTCTTTTATATGATTAATAATACAATGTTTTCCCATGCTATGGAAAATCTAGTTCTAAGGAGGTACAAAGTGGAGTAGCTGTGATGTGAGTAATTACAGTGTTGTGTTGGAAATTAGGCTTACATCATACATGTTCTCTTCTTCTCCTTTCCCTGCATACAATACAAATCCCAATCAATGAATTTTAATTTAATTGTTAAACATTTTCTAAATTTGGTATAAAAACTAAATGTAACAAGTCAGAACTCACCAACTTTGGCTGTGATTCCCGGGCCAAAAAAGGAAGCGAATTTTTCCTGTGAAACGGAATTGTTTAACGTGAGTTATAATTCACACATATACCTAGCCAAACCAAAACCATAGAGGTGGAACTCTCAAACTGTTCTTGTTTCCAATGGGTCAAACGGAAAAACATTAAAGGTTAACTAAACATCAAATGGTTCAAATCGGTTGAATGGGTAGAAAGTCGTCTAGACTCTAGAGTGCATTTAAACGCGTAAAATCTCCTAAATGATATTATTGAAAACATATAGAATATAGATTATATTTTAATACTATAGTTAGATTTTGCCACATCAAGATATGACCAATTTGGAAGTTGGGAGATATTTTAGTAGTTGCTAAAAAAAGGATTACCTGTCTCTTCTCAAAATCAGCCAACTCAAGTGCTTTTGCCTCAAACACCAACACTAAGCAGTATTTACCATCTTCAGTAACCTGAACCATCATACCCAGGAAGTGAGACGGATGCCCGAAAATGGTCATTAGCGAAAATCAGACAAAATCGTTCTCATATATAATTTGGTTTTAAGTTTTAACAATATGTTGATGGAAGTCAAGAAGCTTACTTCTTCACGAATTTTTTGTAACACCGGAGCATTTCTTCTTGCTACACCTCCACCCTAAACCAAATGATGACATATATGATATACCAACATTAGCCAGTGGTTAACTGATAATCTGCAGAAAGTAATAACAAACACCTGCATAAGATGTATATAAAAGCAAGAACTTACCAGGCCATACTGGAATATACGTTTTAAAGCCTCATCCAAATGTTGCTCATCCCCATATCGGTATCTGATAACATCATCTCTAACCTGATACAAGGGAGCCAGTTTAATGGTAATGATGGAGAAAAAATGTAAAACACAGTCAACAAAACTATCTCTAACCACATTGACATGTGTCTAAAGTAATAACTATAAAGCGTTAATAGCAAATTGCAAAATTTATCTTTCTAACCTGCTTAAGGATTGGAGTTGCACATTTTTCTCTTAAATTCTGAGCATCAGCGTATGTCAAACATGGTACTGGTTTGAGTTCTGCATACTGCAAAAATGTAATACAGTGATACATTAAACATGGAGGAATAAAAATATCTTTTACTTGTAATTGCAGTTGACATGTACTACAAAAGATGAGTACAAGTTTTAAATCATGTTGCCGTCAGGAACACGATGTCCTTCGAAGTCACAAGCATTTACAAACAAAGTTATGCTTTATGCAAACTCAACATGGTATTAAGTACCCCAAGAATGCTGGATATAAGGGGAGGATGATTAATAAAAGCGAAAAAATGGCTCACCTTAAGAGCCATCCCAATAATCGACAAAGGAAATCCATAAGTTAACATCAACGCAGACCATTCAGATCCAGGGAGAATATTGAAGTATGCCCCAAAACCATAACTGTAAACACGTGCAACACAATGTTAGACTGTGCGTTATGGGCTAATGCCCCTTGCCAAGTGGCCCAAAAGAGCGTGAAACACCTCCCCGGTGGGGCGTGACCGGGGTGAGAGGGGAGGTTGTCGATCACAATGCTTTGTTTTTCTTTGTTTTATTTAATTTCTATCTGAAACCATTAGACACTTTAGAGAAATAAAAAGTGAGTGAAAGCCCTCCAGCCTACATGACAGTCACTTTTTCACTTTTTAGTGAAACCGTTATGCATGGTCTTAAAATGAAACCTAGGTTTTCGTTTTCACTCTCCGTTATGTACCACTTTGGACATGAAACCTAAAGCATAAAGTATGATCAATGTGCTTACGATAGGAGCGATAATCCAACACCTAGTCCAATAACACCAAAAGAGATCTGCAGAAAAGAGGTCATAATAATAATAATAAATATACAATTCAGCAATATAGGCTTAAACAATTTAACATTAACCCACACCATAAACCTAAATTCTAATTTATTACCTATTTCCTATAAAAGCATAATACAATAAAGATAAAATCCAATCAAATCATAACTTTTAATTAAAATAAAGATAAATATGTATTTATCCAAAATTATATCAAATATGACATTCCAATCATCAACTATAGATGCATAAACAAACAGCACCCTTGAAAAACAATTATGTAACCAGTACCTTTGCGAGCGAAAACTCATCGTCTTCAACTATCGATTTGCCACCGGTAGCGGCAGCAGGAACAGCTTGAGACGAATCAGCTGCTTTAGCGATAACAAACTTAAACTTAAGGTTACTTTTAGGCGGCGGCAACTGATCCTGAATAGTGAGGTATTTTGAGCTACATCGGAGATTGACCGATAAAAGCGGATTGAAAGAGATTAATTGATGGTTGCCGGAGAGATTTAACCGATGAGAACAGAGGACGTTACCTCCTCCGACGATCGATGCAGTTACTGCTTTCATTGTTTTGGTGCTAGTGATTAATGTCAGGAATAACTGAATAAAAGGATACTGTTTGTTACTCGTTAAGAGGGAAGAAGATGGATCAAGATTCGTTACAACCGCCAATTTCTAATGACGTGGCAATATGTCAGCTACAAATTAATTTCAGGGTCTTGATTTTACGGTTAATTTCTTTCAGGGCATATAAGCTATGGACTAGGAAATAAATAAGAAATTTATGTGTTTAAATAATTTAACATAACATTATTATTGTTAAAAGAGTAACCTTCTGTTTTGCTCCTTGTGGTTTGGTCATTTTAACGATTTTGTCTCAAACCTTTAAAAATAGTCGTTTTCCTTTAATAGTTTGCTATGGTTTTTCCATTTTGCTCCCTGCAAGGAGTAAAATAGAAAAACAGACAATTTGGATGGAGTTAGAGGCGGGGTGCAAAATGGGAAAACCATAGCAAACTATTGGAGGAAAATGGCTATTTTTAAAGATTTGGGGCAAAACCGTTAAAGTGACAAAACCACAGGGAGCAAAACGGAAGTTCACTCTTGTTAAAAAGGTGGCATGGACTTGAGCAGCAGTGTAAAAAGGAAGTATTTTCGTGTTCGATGTAGTCTCGGTGGTGGTGTTGTGGTTTATCAGTTGAAATAAATTTCGTAAGCGTGTTAGAATATCCATGGGTCGAAACCCTATGGATACAGACGGTTAAGTTAATTTACTAACTACACAAGAGGTATTAAGGCTGACATCTTTGTTTTTGAACGGCTAGAAAGACTGATAGGGAAGAATAGCCATTGGATTAGAGGTGTAGAGAGGGGACGATTGATACAAAGATGATGCAAGAAGTGGCAAATTCATACTTGGATTAGTATAGGCAAAATGGCAATTGGCAAACAAAGTAGAAAATAGTTCAGTAAAAAAGGACATGCTATGTTTGGAGTTATGGATCATAAGGGGACCCGGGGCGGTCAACTTTTACCCCGTGAAGAAGTAATATAACGAGTTATACAAAACAAAACACCACCGCCACTAGTGTTTATCACGCGTCATAATTATCACGCGTGAAGAAGTGTTGGGTGATGAGGGAAATTGTTGGTTGTGAGGAAAATTGTTAGGTGTGATGGACATTTCCACTAAAATCCATCACTACAGATGGAATAATGCTTGATTACATGGCGGAACTTGATTGAAAGTTGTAAGTGAGTGATGAGTGATAACCACCCCTACCCCTAAGCAGTGGTTGAAAAGTTCTCAACGAGCCGGTCATGTGACAACTTACAAAAGCCATAGATGGTCTGAGCTAACTGTTGGATTCGATTTAGAGCCCCTGTTCCAATGTCAAAGACTTCCCCCAGATTTTAGTGATATTCAGTTATTTTCTTTAATACCCAAAAAAAGTGAATGTTTGGTTTCACAAATTCACACGTTTGTTTATGAAATTGCTTTTATTAATAGCCGATTTCAGTTTATTTGCGCAACCTGATGGATACTCACCCTATAGAAGGGAGGCAGATATAATAATTTCAATATAGCAAGGATCCCACTGGAAGTAACCTCTCTATTACTACGGTATAGATGTAAGTAGGGATGAGTACGGTACCCGTTCAGCACCGAACCGGTACCGGTACCAAAAAACGGAGAAAGTGGTACCCATACCGAATATACCCGGTACGGTTCAGTACCGGTACCCGATACCAAATGCTCATCCCTAAAGGTAAGACTATCTACATCTTACCCTTCTCAGACTCTACCTTAGCTTTGTTATCTGTAAGATTTAATTATCATGATGATGATAATGAGTTACCAATTTTATTTGTTTCCGCTCTTCTATATCAATGAAGCTAAACCATGATACACCAATTATAAATAGACATGTGCCATTGTGCCCACCAAACCAAATTAAGAATATAGATTCTATCAACAAATATTAGTACATTCATTTTTGTAACTTAACCTTGTAACACCTTATCTAAAGTATTGTTTAGTTAAAGTAGACGATGTCATCTTAATATAGATTATTGTTTTGTTAGCCTATATCGTGTCCATTTTTTTCATGAACTCAGCATGTCATTACATTAAACATGTTTGAAAAACTATATTGTTGGAATGGTAAGCTTATCTAAATCAAAAGATTTAGCATGTACGTACAATTTAGATTATGCTTTGAACATTTGAGTAATTTAATCATTTCAGTCCGTTCGACCCATTTTAACTTAAGTAAAACCGACAATGTTGACTGTTCTAAAATACACGTCTAAAACACCAACCAACTAAATTTTTAGTTAATGGGTCGAAACTGAAACCTCCAAAACAATATTGCCGATATCCTTTACCCACCTACAAACTGTATTCATTAGATCCAAAACAGCATAACTGAAAACAAGAATTATAAATTAAAACCTAAGTTTTTAGTCGCTTTTCCCGCTTTACCATGTTTGCTCGTTGATACAGATTCTGGACTGCATGCAGGATCCTATTCTCATTAACTACCAAGTAAAGAAAGCTACCAACCAATAAGAAACTTCGGTCATCAAATTCACCAGTCCAAAGATCAAAGAAGCATTACGTCAAATAACTTAATACCAATGTTAATTATGCTAATCGAATAAAAGCCAGGATTTCAAACTAGACAACGAAACATAACGATGGCATCAATGCTGCACTTTTGGAAGAATAATAATAATAATGACGTCATATTATTTAACAAATCACACCTTTTAAACTTCTGGTGAATCATCCTCCCACTGTTGACTCGAGTCCCAGAAGCTCGAGTTCAATTCAATTAGTCACAAATGTCTTTAATGTGTTCGGGAGCATGTTACTTGCTTAGGTGGCATGAACCGCTGACAAACTCGCTCCTGCTCACTGTAAAACTTAAACAGCACTCCACCAAACAGGTTCCACAACATTCTCTGTTCATACGTAAAATGTGAACACGTATAAACTGATTAGTTTTAACGGTGTTAAATACCCTCTCAAAAAATGCTTCCCATTTAAAATTACACATGTTCATTATCATTACATAAAACCTTGATCTTTTGTCTTTACTGAACAGTATTTTGATATTTGACAAAATGGCATGAAATTAAATGTCGTGGAAAAGAAACGAAACAAAATCAATATTAAGTTTGAATCTATAAATTACTAGGTTTAGATATCCAAAATAAAAGATTAACTCTTCTTTGAAACCGAGGGTGTACGAATGAATAAAAAGGGATGTTTTGGCCATGTCAACTTGGTTATTATATAAGAGCAGGGTTTTAGTCCATACCTTCCAGAGCTCGGTGTCGACAGAAACATTTGCACTATATTTAAGCATAAGAGACAACTGAAGCTCACAATTGGTCAAATATAACAATGAAACGGTGTGATTGGAAGAGAACAAATGGCATCCACCTGCAAAGGTATATAATTATATATTGTTATAGTACTAATCTTAACGATCATGCGTCCAATCAACAATTAGTTCAATCAAATTTAATGGCAAGATATGATTCAATTCAAGATCATTATCAGTTTAGTGTTCTAAAGCTTGAAAAACTTGTTTGAAGCCACATCTAAAAGTAGTATGCCACATCTAAAAGTAGTTTTCATTGAGTAAACCGTTTGGTACGATTTGTGGAAATGCAAATAAAAAAAAGGTTTAACAGTCTTACCACCTATATTTGTAATGGTAATTGATGAGGCTAATGTAGAGAACTTACTCTTTAAACAAAAAGATCAATCAAGGAACTTCATAAGCGGAAAAACTCATCAATGTGTGATCGAAGATATACGCCCTAAAAATTCCAATTGAAAAAAAGAAAATGGAGGATAAGGAAACTATTCTAGCAGGAAAAAAAACTAAGATCAATTTTGTAGCATGCTTACGACTTACGAGTCACGTGATTAATTACTATAAACTGAAAATATGAATTGAGCATATATACCAGATTGGAAAGAAAATCAGCATCACTATGATATTGCATAAGCAAAGATGTTATTGGCTGCAAAAATAGAAAATGAAAAGGAAATCAATAGAAATATAAACAAACCAGCACTCAAAAAGGTGACAATAGAGATGAAAAAAGAATTGAATATCATAGATTCGTTTTAACAAAGGTACCTTGTCCAAGCAACAACATTGCATTTGCAGATAAGGGAATAATTTCTTGAATCTTTTCACTTGTAAATATCACTTGAGTGGCTGGCCAAAAACAACAATTCAGAATCGTCATAAAGGATACCAACGCTTTACAACATTCAAAGCAATGCAACTCAATTGATCTAACTAAAATCAATATCAAAGGTCCTGATATGCATACTGTTTAAACACACAGCAGCCGGCCCTAAGCCCAACCCGTTTAGTGATTTCTTAATCACGAAGTTATTATTTTTAGATTAGTCTCTCTATATATGACATGTACTTGTAATCAAAATAATCACTCAATAAAGAATAACCCTAGTTGCCAACCATGAACGTAGGTCGGCTTAGACTGAACCACGTTATATCTTGTATTGTTTATTGCTTTCGGCTGTGTGTTCGTGTGTGCTTAATCCTAACATCCTTGTTATGATAACTATGGTGTAGTAAGAGAATAAATCTGTACTAAAAGCACCACCTTACAAAATTATGATTGTTACAAGGATAAACGATATAAGAGAATAAATCTGTACTATAACAAAAGAAGCATAATTATGATTATTACAAGGATCAACGATATAAGAGAATAAATCATTACTAAAAACACCACATTACAATATCTTTACCATAAGAATGACGTTAAGTCATTAAGTTATGTTTGTACCTAAGTCATTCAGTATATACTACTTCAGGCAATAAGTCGATAACTGAATGAACAACTAGCGAACAAATTATACATATATATACACACACTGTAAAGGGTTAAAAAAGCCGATGAAATCTATCAACAAAAGCTGCGAAACTCTGTTGACAAATTCTGAGAAAGATCCTTTTTAAAAGTTTGAAAAAGCAGTTTAATACCTGAGCGTTGAATCTTTTCTTCAATGTCCTTGGTGTCATTTTCATTGGCAGTAGAATCCGTCGTATCAGATACAATTATAGCATGTATGGTGTAGTGTCCATCTGATACCCAAACAGTTTGAGGACCTGCATATTAGGAAGAATTATGTACTAGAATACCATAATGTCACCGTTTCAATCACTTTTGAACAACAATCAAAGCTGCATCAAATGTTGCATCAAGGATAACAAGTAAAACCAACATACTTGTAGAATCATCAGGAAAAACCGCTAGATTTTGAACTTTCATGGTTAGAGTCAACTTCTTCATCTCATGAACTGATTCCGACCCAGAGACATGAGGAGACAACGATAGCAGGTACAGTTCTCCAGCAGAGTCCAAAATCAGAAACTTATTATGACCTAAAAACTGGATGGAAATCGCCTTTATTGACATCTCCAATGGTACTTTTGAGGATTTGTAATCCTCAAACTCTTTGCTCTTAAATGGCACAAATCGAACACCACCTTCTTGAGAGCTTTGTCTCATTTTCACAGGCTTCAACTTTGCTGTCAGAATACAATGTATCAGCAGGCAGCATCATAGTTGTTAATAGCGAATACCGGTAAATAGTAACAAGCTACCTCTACATAGCAATAGCGATGAGATGGTGACCACTACTTGATGTTTAGCGGTAATGTATTAGATTTTTTTTTTCTTTTAAATTAGGGTTTTATTCCCGAATTTAAGGTATTTTTATGCAATTGGTGAAAAACTGAAAACTACAGCTGTTTGGTTGATTAAAAATGCCTAAAAATCGGTTTTTAATAATTTATTTTAAAAAGAAAAAAACCCTTATTGTCACTATTTCACGCTATTGAGCGATAAACATCATATAGCGATGATCCAGCGCTACGCTATTCGCTATAGCGCTCGCTATCATCGTTATTAACAACTATGGGCAGCATTTATTAATCTTCTCAATCAACATGATAAAACACATTTAAATCATCTATCATAATGTATGATCCTATATTCCTATGTTTATAGCTACAGGAATTCTGAATTGATAACCCTAAACTACAAAAAAATCAATCAGAGAATAACAGAAATGTAACTGATTAACCGTAAATACATTATTAACTTACCAGAATTATCATAATGTTTCCCAATCTTCTCTTCCAAATTACCATTAACTTTCCAAGATTTCGCATACAATACCGAGCTCCCATTGCTTCCCATCATCATACCATTCCCCAAACTGAACTTCTGAACCTTCGGTTTATCCGATTTCTTAACCCGACCCTTAACAAGAGGCCTCAATGGCAAAACCCTAACTCCATTCACCTCCCCCAAAATCAAAAACCCTATATCAACACTGATCGAAAAAACCGGCAAATCGCAATCAATCACCGCAGTTTTCATCAACTTCACCACATCTCCCTCCATAACCTTCACCGCGAAAACCCTAACTTTCCGGTCCGAAACAGAGTACATCGCGAACACATTAATCGAAGCCGCTAGCTTAACCGAAACACCGTGATTAACCCTAATCAAAACACCGAATTTCCTCTCATCAAATTCCAAATCACTCTGATTGCATATAACCCTAACCCTAGCGAATTGATTGTCCGTACGAAGCATATAAAATCGTAGAAGTATCGAGCTTCCGGCGAGGTGCGGAGAGGCGACAAGGAAGATTACACGAACGGTGTCGTTACGGCGGAGGCGGAGGAAGGCGGCAGCGGAGGACGGAGGAGAAACGACGGTGGCGGCGGCGGTGGTGGTGGCGGAGTGGAGAGGAGGAGGTGAGAGAGGGGAGATGCGAGGATAGAGAGAGAAAGAGGAGTCGGAGTGCATGAGAGCAAGAGAGAGAGAGGTAGGGTCGTAGAGGATGGAAGAGACGGTGACGGAAGGTGGCGGAGAGAGGCGGAGCTGCCGTGCAACAACCATGAGATTTGGAAACGGAGCCACCAGTAAAGTAACGGAGTGCGACGGGGAGTTAACGGTAAAGTAACGTCATTAGAAAGTCAACTAATGGTCTTGAGAGGGTTTGGTTTTGGTTTTGAACCGAATTCCTCGCCGGCAGTTTAGTGTTGGGAACACGAACGAAAATATATATATCCAAGATATTTTTGTCTATATATGGGGAGGAGACGGAGACCCCCATTTGTTATTTTCACTATACCTCCTTTTAAGTTTTAGGCTTTTCAACTTTCTACCCCAGTTTAGAAAATTTAGTGGTGCAAACGATCAAGGCTAGAGCACGAGCATGCTCGGATCGTTGGTAGTTTCTTAAGCTTCAGCTTGGCTCGTTTTTTATCTATTAATTAATATATTATATACTATATAATTTGCAACATTTTGTTGCATTAAAGCTTGTACATCAAGCTCTATAGATATTTTGTTGCATTAAAGCTTGTACATCAAGCTTTTATAGGTGTATTATGCATCTCATTGTTGTACCTAATGTGTGTTTACAACTTTGAGCCACAAGAAAATACAAATGATTATTGTGTAGAGTGTCCAATGATAATGCGTGAGTCTATAGCAAGCATAAGACCATATGTAGTGAGGCTTGAACTTCAAGCTCCTCTCATGTGGCTCCTATTATAGACATAATTTGTAACACTTGTATGTATTAAACTATTGTACATCATCTTTTACAATTTAATCTCACAACTTTTTTACTTTCAACTTTGGTCTTCTATGCTTTTCATTTTCCGTAAAATTTTTGTTTTATGTTCCGTTCTAAATTTTGCGAGTTAACACGATGCAACGTGTGTGTGTAGTTAAACATTTTTACGTTGTCTATTTTTCCCGTTTGACAGGTTCATCGTAACGCGCGGGTCCTAGATCGACTTACTTAGTCTTTTATATGTTTCGGTTTAATTTCTTCGCATTAACATGCCGCAACTTTAGTGTTGGTGATCGTTGGCAGTAGTGTGACATTGGTGTTCGCCCCCGCCGCAACGCGGGGGTTCTTAATCCTAGTTGAATAAAATTAGTATAAATAGACTCGTTTAGGCTTGCGAGCTAGATAAATGAAGTTCAGGCTTGTTTACTAACCAAGCTTATTTTATGGGTTCAAACTCGGCTCGTAAACAAGTTCACATAAGCTCGGCTTGGCTCGGCTCGTTTACTAGACAACTTTATATAAGGAGTAAATATTATTAAATATTAAGAAAAATTAATATTACGCTAAGGCTCAATAAGGCTTGACAAGCCTGACGAGCTTCACATGCCAGGCTCGAGCTCGATTTCGATAAATAAACGAACTTTGTTTTAGGCTCAAGCTTAGCTCGGCGCGTTTCGAGATTTTTAACGAGCCGTTCAGCTTGTTTACACCCCTAAAATTTGTTGAGTTTCGATGCCATCATACATTCGTACTTGTTTTTTTTTCCAGCTTGATTGTGTTAGAAGTGTCCAAATCATGATTCACTTCGATTCGGTTTTTACCCGTAAACATAACCATAATCGATAGCTTGAGTTATGTGTTATATTTTGTAAGACCCTTGGTCCATTTTATACTATTATCAAATAAATTTATATTATATTAGTGTATTTAAAATTTATCATACACTTAAAATATGAGTTTATTAAAACATTATACTAAATAAAACGTTACAACATTTTGTAAATTTGAGTCGTCGTTTAAAACATGACAACGAAACTATTCGCGGAAGCTTTGTTCTTTGTGTGTTCGGTTCATTGCTTAGCTTGATCGTCTTCCGGTAACTCGGTTAGCACCTACATTTCATAAAACATTAAATGAGTTAGTCATATAGCGTTTATAACATGTCTAAACAAGTTCGCGAATCAAAACGGAACCAACAAACAATTTTCGCAAAGTCGCGCGACGCGCTTAAATGGGCAGAAGGTTTGCAGCTCGTTGCTGCATTTTCCCAGCTCCGATTCTTTTTATGAAAACGTGCATAACTTTCAATCTACACATCCGTTTTACTCGATTCTTTTTCCTACGCGTCCGTAATTAAATTACGGACCCGTTTATCACCTTGGTTTGCATAGAAATATGATTTATCCACTATTGGCTCATAAATCCTTTAGGTGATTATTCGACCCGTTTGGTTTAAGTTACATTGCAAGAATGTTTTCCAAGAGTCTTCTTTAACATTTCCTACCCATCCCAGGCTTAACAAGCGTTAGAGTTTCCACTCCCATTACGGGGCTCACGTACGCATTCACAAATCACAGATTTATACGTATCTTACTAATCACTTAATCCACATTTAACTTCTTATTTTATTTGACCCATTTCAGGGACTTTTAAAATATCTAAACATCACACTCGCTATTTTCTTTTCGCACCTCGTCTTTCCATGCTAAATAATACATATCTTCCACCACAACTAGTTTTGTGGTGGATTTAACATGAGGAACCCAAAATCCCTCTTTTACCCTTCGGCTAGTCCTTTTTCGCAAATGTCTATTTCTAGGCATCCGACCCACCAATGTTTTTATCTAGAACTTTTATACGCATCTAAGGGTTACGAAGTCATAATATAAATTCCTAAACAACCTCTAAGGGTCGTTTGCCCGGTTTGCCCATCAAGGGCCTTATGGTCATTTTTAATCCTTCGTTTTTGCGATGAAGGACTTCACTAAATATCCGACCTTACTTGCACTTTTAATTATAAATTCATATGAGCGTACCTGGCCCGGGTCAACAAATAGACCCGATTTATACCTCGCTTTTATTATAACATAACCTATGGCGACGCAATTATCCGATTTGCTAATCGCTCCTGTTAACATAAGACTTGACAACCACATTAGTCGATATTGTCAAATGGTGTTGTCACCACCATTCGACCCGTTTGGCCTATATGCCCAATATTACCCCTTTTTCCCATTCATTATGGTTTTCATCACTTTCGCTTATTCCGACCAATTTCAATTTACGTCGGAACATCACATTTCAAATATTAGCTTATCATTTTCATAACCTTTATAATCATTACGCATTCTAAGATAAAAGGGTGTAAGATTCACTTACCTTGCATCCATGCCACACTTTTCTTTCCATACTCGCTCCGTTTGACCCGCTTCATCCGCAAGCTTCCACCTAGCTTGTTAAGCGCCAAACGATTATGCAATGTTCACAAGGTGGTTAGATTAACCATAATTTAATATGATCTTCCACCTTACACATTTCTTTGCATTCATCCGAAAACTTAATATAATCACGTTTTACACACAACCAAGTAGACCGCGATTTCATTTAGGCATTTCATATCACTGAAAATAGGCTGTTTTTGGTGACTTGTTTAACCTATTTACAAGTCTTCAAAAATTATGATTTTTTTTATGTGACGTACCTCTCGGAGGGTTAGGCCTTGTGTTAAAATTTCAAGATCTAACTCTTTACCAAAAATTCGTAAAAATTCATTTACTAAGCTGCAATCAGATTCGTCACTTCTGACTGCAGCTTATGGAAAAATTCATTTAAAATTCCTCGTTTATCCGATTGACGAAATTCCAATTGGCGATTCTTTTAATCGCTTAAAACTATCTACAGTAAAAAATTGAGATCATAACTAAATTCCTAAATTGAGTTATGACATTCGTAATGGGCTGCAAATTCTGCCAGAAAACGCAGCTTGAACCTTCGATACGGAAAATTCATAAAACGCTCAATTTTCGTCGAAAAAATGCGATTCCAGTGGGGTTTTAAAGATATTTCCTGGAATTACATTTTAGACTCAAGAAACACATATTTTTGTCAAGTTTTGTCCATGTTACAGCCAACACAAGTCGGATGTAAATTCTGATCAGGAGCTGTTTGAATTCAGCTTTCTATTAAAGCATGTTCTTGACATCATAACACTATTTTTAGCAATCAAAACCCTAAAAACATCTCATACATGAATTTAGCATCCATAAAATCTGAATTTACTTGAGTTAAGCATGATTTCAATATATACTTGTCTAGGGTTTACTCCTAAACATGAATTCATCCTAGTTTCACTCAAACATCAATCATTCAAGCTTGAATTTCGATTTTCATAAGCACATCAAGAATATCAACTTCATAAATATAAAAAATTTGACATACCTCATGATCCCCTAAGCTTGGTGATCGTTTTTATGTGTTCATGCATCGATTTAGGGGCTGAATTGAGCTTCAATTTGAAGATTCTTGAAGAACTAGGGTTGACTCCCTCCCCTCTTCTCCTGGTCGCTCCTACGAACACACACTGTGTGTTTCTTCTTTTTTTGTTATTTATTTAGTTAACTTTCAAGTTAACCCTTTTGGCCCCTCATGTTTATTTTGTTTCAAAAGAAGTTATAATTCATTATTCATCACTTAATCATATATTACTAACTAGGTTAATTATTCCTAGTTAACTTAATGGGTTCGGGAAGTCATAACCAGTTTTATTTTAAGTCCTGTTAACTCGGGCCTTCTATATACTTTGTTTTCTCAAAGTGTTTATCCTCGTTTTATTTATTATTAAGCTTATTTATTTAAATCCTAATAATTTCCGGTTTAATCTTTTCTGCTAACGGTATTATACCCGCTCTTTAGTATTAACGGGGTTTAATTACCAAACCCGTTTTCGGGGTGTTACAAGTTTACCCCCCTTAAAGAGGTTTCGTCCTCGAAACCTTTTCTTACATAATTTATCGAGTTTAACTCCATGCATTTGCTCTCGATAATCAGTTGAGCATTGCTCATATTTTAACCAATTGTTAGTATTACCAGAAAAGTATGGTAATATCATTTTGGTTATTAATCATCTACGTATCTTATACGACATAATGCAACTTGAAATAACGTAATCTCGTTATTTCCACTAGTTTAATTAACTTAGCAATATTCATCGTTCGGCTCTACTGTGATTATACTTCACATTACACTTCTTGACCGTGATCACGTCACACCATGCCAAATTTTATATCAACTTTTTATTTTCAAAATTATCACTTTTCGAATATATCGTCTTGCACCTATCAGTGTCACGACTTATATCTTTCATGCTTACTATTTATACGTCTATCAGAATTCATATTTGTAAAAACGTCATTTCTTACCAAAACCGAAGTTTTAGTTTAGTATCTTCTCTTTAACTTTTGTCAATTATCCATACCGGGATATTGACAGTCCAAAATTTATTCTTTTACAGTCTTTATTTTATGCGAGGATTCTCAATTGATTCCCTCGCCTTGTCTAATTAACCCGTAGGTTTTATCACTTAGCCTTATGGGCTATTTTATTAGACTTTTCGCCTCTTTAAGGCGAGGTCCTTATAATATATTTATTTCTAGTCATGACTCGTGGGTCGTTTTAGTCTCAAAGACCTTTCCATTGTTTATAACCCCAAAGGTTATGTTGATCCCGTAGTTCATTCTTTACTCGTGTCGTTCTTAAAATACATATTTGGTGTCAAGGCATCCTGTTTTTGTTTGAAGAGTCATTTGGTTTCAAAATTAAGATCTGTTAACCTTGACTGTAGTTCGTGGCTATAATCGTTTTATTTCGGATCATTCTCCCGACTCTATGACTTCTCACGTCATTTATACGTCGGTTTGTCTTATGCTCATTGTTATTTGGTTTGCATATATTCTTATTTGGTTATGTCCTATTACCGGGCTCATTATTCTTTTGCTTTTAACGCTACCTTTATTTGGCTAGCGCTTATTTGTGCCATCTGGCATTATATTGTATTCAACCTGTTTGACTTGTTAATGTGAAATCCATCACTTATAAACGATCAACTTTATTCTTTATTCAACCCGTTCAACCTCAAATGGTTGAACATGTTTATTCAAAATTTCTATTTACGAAATTTTATAGTCATAACTCATAATCCAAATCTTTTGATTTTCAACCTGCGTTCACGTCTCTTGGTTTACACATGTGCTTAAATTCCTACCCATCAACCGGGTGTTTTACCGAAGTCGTTATTATTGCAACCCTCCTGGTATGCATTAAGACCTCGCTTCACTTATATATTCCGACTTTGCCCTCAAATTTGACGTTTTGCAACAACGGTCCGTTTAGAGACATATTTGCATTTTCCGGGTTCGAGTGTAAGTACACCCCCTTCCAATGCGTATCTTAATCATTTTACATGTTTGCATTCTCCGGGTTCGAGTGTAAGTACACCCCTTCCCAATATATATATCTTAATCATTTTACATGTTTGCATTCTCCGGGTTCGAGTGTAAGTACACCCCCTCCCAATACATATCTTAATCATTTTACATGCTTGCATTCTACGGGTTCGAGTGTAAGTACACCCCCTCCCAATACTTATCTAAATCATTTTACATGCTTGCATTCTCTGGGTTCGAGTGTAAGCACACCCCCTCCCAATACTTATCTAAATCATTTTACATCAATATTTGTCCCTTCACTCGGCTCATTATCCTAATGTAATACGCTTCCGTCACCCGGCTGTGCGTTTAAATTATTATCAAATATTTGCTCATTTGATTCGTTTGGGTACTTTTTAATTTGTCCCACTCACCCCCGTCCTTACTACATCGGATGTAAGCATGTCCATCATAAAAAGTTCATGGTACCACGTGATCACCACTTACTTGGCCAGAGTAAGCGATCAATACCTGGTATACATGACCTTTTTATAATTTTCACATTACACCCCATGTAAGTAATGCCTCTATTTGATTCTCTTGGAAACAATATCCCGGATAGATTTTCTATTCGGGTTTTTCCAAGTTTTTAATCTACATATGCAACTTTCAATCTCTACGTATTTGTTGCATATTACTATTTGTACAACTAAATTTAAAATGTGCACCTGCTAATGCTTGCCCTAACGGGCTTCTCTTGCCATTAGTCTTGTTCGCTATCGCCACGCGATTTAGGTCCTTGATGAGCATGTTCTTTGGACCGTTCCTTTGTCAAATCCGCGATTTGTTAAACTCTCGCTATCTTCATATGCGAGTGTCCTTCAACTAAAACATTTACAACAGTTAGTAATTTCGACATTAATGAATGCCCGTATTATAATACAATGCTTTTCTAGTATACGCATCAACGCGTGTAATTTCGTTGACTAAATCTACTCTATATCATTTTTATTGGTGTAACGTGTATTACACGATAACCATATGTGTTGTTCTCAACACTTTAATCATACTAAACCCTTGATATACATGTACTTACCGGATTTGCGATCAAGCCTCGAACCGAACACTTTATTCTTTTAACCTTGAGCTCTGATTACCAACTTGTAAGACCCTTGGTCCATTTTATACTATTATCAAATAAATTTCTATTATATTAGTGTATTAAAAATTTATCATACACTTAAAATATGAGTTTATTAAAACATTATACTAAATAAAACGTTACAACATTGTGTAAATTTGAGTCGCCGTTTAAAACATGACAACGAAACTATTCGCGGAAGCTTTGTTCTTTGTTCTTTGTGTGTTCGGTTCATTGCTTAGCTTGATCGTCTTCTGGTAACTCGGTTAGCACCTACATTTCATAAAACATGAAATGAGTTAGTCATATAGCGTTTATAACATGTCTAAACAAGTCCGCGAATCAAAACGGAACCAACAAAAATTTTCGCAAAACCTGCACCCCGTCGCATCGCGTGACGGCCCTTGGGCCATGTCGTCGCGTCGCGCGACGCCCTTAAATGGGCAGAAGGTTTGCAGCTCGTTGCTGCATTTTCCCAGCTCCGATTCTTTTTACAAAAACGTGCATAACTTTCAATCTACACATCCGTTTTACTCGATTCTTTTTCCTACGCGTCCGTAATTAAATTACGGACCCGTTTATCACCTTGGTTTGCATAGAAATCTGATTTATCCACTATTGGCTCATAAATCCTTTTGGTGACTATTCGACCCGTTTGGTTTAAGTTACATTGCAAGAATGTTTTCCAAGAGTCTTCTTTAACATTTCCTACCCATCCCAGGCTTAACAAGCGTTAGAGTTTCCACTCCCATTACGGGGCTCACGTACACATTCACAAATCACAGATTTATACGTATCTTACTAATCACTTAATCCACATTTAACTTCTTATTTTATTTGACCCATTTCAGGGACTTTTAAAATATCTAAACATCACACTCGCTATTTTCTTTTCGCACCTCGTCTTTCCATGCTAAATAATACATATCTTCCACCACAAAAGTTTTGTGGTGGATTTAACATGAGGAACCCAAAATCCCTCTTTTACCCTTCGACTAGTCCTTTTTCGCAAATGTCTATTTCTAGGCATCCGACCCACCAATGTTTTTATCTAGAACTTTTATACGCATCTAAGGGTTACGAAGTCATAATATAAATTCCTAAACAACCTCTAAGGGTCGTTTGCCCGGTTTGCCCATCAAGGGCCTTATGGTCATTTTTAATCCTTCGTTTTTGCGATGAAGGACTTCACTAAATATTCGACCTTAGTTGCACTTTTAACTATAAATTCATATGAGCGTACCTGGCCCGGGTCAACAAATAGACCCGATTTATACCTCGCTTTTATTATCACATAACCTATGGCGACGCAA
The DNA here is from genome assembly GCA_030545235.1 of Helianthus tuberosus. NCBI lineage: Eukaryota > Viridiplantae > Streptophyta > Magnoliopsida > Asterales > Asteraceae > Helianthus > Helianthus tuberosus. The sequence continues at coordinate 185,325,231 of CM060399.1, forward strand.
TTATCCGATTTGCTAATCGCTCCTGTTAACATAAGACTTGACAACCACATTAGTCGATATTGTCAAATGGTGTTGTCACCACCATTCGACCCGTTTGGCCTATATGCCCAATATTACCCCCTTTTCCCATTCATTATGGTTTTCATCACTTTCGCTTATTCCGACCCATTTCAATTTACGTCGGAACATCACATTTCAAATATTAGCTTATCATTTTCATAACCTTTATAATCATTACGCATTCTAAGATAAAAGGGTGTAAGATTCACTTACCTTGCATCCATGCCACACTTTTCTTTCCATACTCGCTCCGTTTGACCCGCTTCATCCGCAAGCTTCCACCTAGCTTGTTAAGCGCCAAACGATTATCCAATGTTCACAAGGTGGTTAGATTAACCATAATTTAATATGATCTTCCACCTTACACATTTCTTTGCATTCATCCGAAAACTTAATATAATCACGTTTTACACACAACCAAGTAGACCGCGATTTCATTTAGGCATTTCATATCACTGAAAATGGGCTGTTTTTGGTGACTTGTTTAACCTATTTACAAGTCTTCAAAAATTATGATTTTTTATGTGACGTACCTCTTGGAGGGTTAGGCCTTGTGTTAAAATTTTTGACGTGATTGTCGTAGGTCACACAAATTTAATCCCAAAAACAACTATAGATAGCGGTAATAGGGTATCGAACTCAGGGAGTATGTGGAAAGTGTGTTGATTTTATAGCTTTGCAATTAACTACAATTAACCTAATTTGCATAAAAATAAAGATCAATGGTTTGGATTGTTGTTTGAGAAAACTAAATTAAACTAATGGCAAATCAAATGTAGGTTTTAAAACAGATTAGGAGAGAACAATGACCATCCTAGGTTCCAGTTTCTTTAAACAATTGTGTGTAATTCCAACTAGAAAGAGTTACATAGACATAACTCGTGCATGCATAATCGAAGTGATAAAAGGGAACAAAGTACTCGGATTATATAAACGCGAGGTTGTTTCCCGATGACCAATTAATCAATAACCAACCCTAACCCTTCCCGTGATATCTCGATTGCCAACGGCACCAAGAACGTACGATTGAGACTAGAAATTGCAATATCAATTAACAAGTTACAAGCAATTAAACATACACCATGATATTCAAGCAACGCAAGTTATCATTCTAGAAATTCGGAAATAAACACACAAAAGTTCAATAGAAACCTTCACCTAGGATGATCACCGAAAAGTTTAGCCGGACATAGTTTGGTGAATCATCATAACAAGCAATTCGATGTTCATACAAATCAAAAACACAAACCGAATGTTAGCAATTGTTCCAAACCAAGCAAGATAGCCAAAATTCGCCCCTAGTGTCTCCAATAACCGTACAATGATAAGACATGTGAAAAGACATCATAAAAACTGATTTAAAGAGGCAGTTACGGATTGGATCGCTGGAACCACCGTAATTTACGGCTCCACCGTAAATTACGGTGGACATAAAAGTGTTACGACTCAACTCTTCTGATTTACGATAGCTTCCAAGTGAAATCCACGTCCACCGTAAATTACGGTAGGACCGTAATTTACGGTGGTGAGCTGAAATATCTTCTTTGTTTCGTCTCTTGTTCCACGCTCGACCCGTCCATCTCCAAACCCTCCAAAGCTGCATTTAATCCATCTTTTAGCTCCCGAACCGCACCTGAAACATAAACAAGAGTAGTTATCTAATTCAAGATAATTACACGATTAAGTGAAGGATTAATTTGTCTTTTAACATGATTAAGGGTTGTCCAATGGACCACCCGTCACATCCCCACACTTAACCGTTGCTTGTCCCAAGCAACCCATCAAATCAGTTTCAAAATAAGTGATCAAATTTAACCAAGCAAAAACAAGCAATCTTTTTACTAACCCCTTTTTAACACCCAACCAATGCACCCCTCTCTAATTCTCTCCTCTCGGCTACAAGTGAAAACTAGCAAAGATAAGCTAGACACACACTAGGCAAACGGGTGGTTGCACAATCATAGGCTTGTACCTAAATCAATCATTCTCCTAAAATGTGTCAAACATAAATGCAAATCAATGGGACTTTCAAGGTTATAACGTGGCTAGGCGTATGGGTAGGAAATGGAATATATATGAAGTAGCGAAAACTTGACCCGGTCTTTTATTACACAAACAAACAAACAAACAACTATCGAACTTAACTACTATACACAAGATAACCAACATCACTTTTTTTTTTCATTTCATTTTTCATTGCTTTTTCTCTTTTTTTTTCTTTTCTAATTTTTCTGATTTTTTTTTCAAGTAATACTTCCAACATACATCAAATAACATTACATACTACTAAACAATCACTAATCACTATAAAACCGGGTCAAGTTGGGTAAATTTTTAGGTAAGTAGCTAGGGGTAACAATTGATAAGCTTTTAAGGCACAAAATGGGCAACTAAATGTCCAAACCCCCGCCCCTCTCACTACCATGCTCATATATATAACTTATGAAGTCCAACCCCCCAAATCCCACACTCGCTCACACCAACGACGAGGCTACCTAAATGCCCTTATCCTTTTTGCATTTATATCTAACTAAGGACTCAAATCGCATTCAAGCACAAGTTCTAATGCACCCCCACCCGTAGCCACTCTCATCAAAGATAAGCATTATTTATATACAAGTGTGGCTACAACTCTCACCAAGAATGAAAAAGGTATCAAGGGTTGCCGGTGCACCAACTTGGGGTTAATCTAGGGTGTTCAAATTTTCACATTGTTTCACTTGGCTCAAAATTTTTCAAAATCTTTAAAATTTCCCCCCCATCCCCACACTTGGGATACATTGACCCCAATGTATGGTTTTGAGAGGTTTTGATCACTAAAAACCTTTTCAACATCAACAAAAACGCTTCTTTACTCAAACCCCAAATTTCTTTTTGTACTTTTCATTTTATAATTTTTTTTTATGTTTTTCATCTTTTTAACATAGACACCACCACTCAATCACCAACCCAAACACAACATATCAAAACACCACCCAACCTCCCAATCCTTAAACAAACCAACTAGCAAATATGCACAAAATATACAAAAGGAGAAACACAACCTTACTAATAGTAGCGCGGTCCCGGAGGTCCAAAAACGGAAGACATCACGTCATTCCATTCACCGAACGCGAACGAACCACTACTACTTCCTCCTTCTTGTTGTTGCGCTCCCTCTCGTTGCCTCGGGTCAACCCATTGCGAGTGGTGGATCGGCGGGGTTGGATACGACATACTACCATCATATGGTGGTAATGACGCATAATCCACATGTTGTGGATCCACAACCACCGGCCGCCCGGCATGATAATCCGCATGCAATCGCCTTTCTTGATCATCAAAATAATTATTATTTATTTCCACTTCCCGGGAATACGCATGTGTGCGATTCCATAACTCATGACGATCCAAACTATGTTTCAAGGCCCGCTCCATACTCGCACTATTTCTTGTGTTTTGATCAAACAACGTCCTTTCCGACCCCGACCACGTATCAAACACGGACGCCGGAGGACGTTGGTTAGCAATCACCTCTTGCATGGTGCCTTCATAGGCCCAACCCGGTACATACGATTGCTGCGTATAATCATAAAACACCCCACCATGACCCTGACCATAACCACCTTGAACCACATTTTCACCCACATGCGGCTCGTCCGCATAGTCTTCATCTCCACTCGGAACTACCTCCTCATCGCTCTCTGGCTCATCCGGCTCTCCCGGTAACATATCTCGTGCACCCAACTTTAGTGCCCTCCACCGTTGCCCTTCCAATTTCAACTTGTGATACCGCTCCGACTGAGTATACGTCCAAACATTCCCCAACTTATCCAATGTAAAAGGCTGATGCCTTTTCGTTGCTCCGCGATCTTCGGAAGTTATCGCCTTCTGCTGTTTCATCAACCCCGTAATTATCCGACAGTACGGGACGATGTCTCTTCCATACTTGTTCCGACAGATCCATAAGTGGTTCATAATAAGATAAAGTATAGGAAAACGCGGACCCCCATGCATCAACGAATAAAGAACATGTACTTCAGGAAACCTCACATGTTCTTTATCTCCCCTCCTTGGAATAACATTGAGAAGACAGATTGTATGCAACAATTTAGCTTCAATTTTCAAATTCTTCCGGTATAGGATACCACTGTATCTACCGGGCAAGAACAATGATGCCAACATGTCATTCCATCGCTGATGTTTCTCCGGCTTCACAAGAAGATCATCCAAAGTCGGTATCATATAGTCGCGGGCTGGCAAACTGTCATACTTTCCGAGCTTCTTCAAGGTATCAAAAGACATTTCTACCGGCACTCCATTCACAACACCCGTCAGCTTCATAGTCGATGGCTTGTCATATCGATTAACCTTAAGCGTTGCCATCCATTCTTGGATTTCGGTGATAAACAAGTTGCTTTTATCTTTGTCAAAGCAAGTAAGCGTCGACTCCCAACCTAGAGCCCTGAACTTATCAAATACCCCAAACTGCCCAAACTCCGCTTCTCGAACATCCCTTTCACAAATAAAGGCCGCTGCCTTATTCTTCAACTTGTTCATGCAATCATTATACAATGTTGGCTGCCATGCCTCTGGTTGTTCATCCAAAGGACCCGAGTCCCATTTTGGTTTCTCTGTCGGATCCAATTCCATATCTTCTTCGCTTTCACTTTCATCCACTCTACCCAAATATTGTCTCTTCTTCGGTTGTTGTTCCGGCTGTTTACCCTTTCCTTTTGAAGACGAAGATGAACCGGCTCCCGTCTTTTCTTTAGTTCGTGCCATTCCTACACACATTAGAGTAAACAACACAACCAAAGAAACAAAATTAAACCCCTTTTTCAAAACATCCCCACACTTGCTTGTTATCATGGTTGTAGATGCTAGTGAACCAAAAATCTATCAAAAAAATTTTCAAAAATTGGGCATGGTGTCTCTACAATGTAGAGATCCCCAAAAGTTCACTACTTTAACCACAAATCCTACATCTACAACCATAACCATGTTCAATTAATCAATTTCATAATCATATCTAAGAACAAGCAAGTGGGTATGGGCAAGCAACCTAAATAACCTTACTTTTCACAATGTAGCATCAAAATACAACAAATAAGCTTTCATACCTTTACTTGAAGATGCTAAAGTGCTTGTGAAACAAAAGCTCCAAAAACCCCCAAATTTTTCGAATTAGGGTTGGAAATTCGGACCCAAAAACTGCGTTCTCTCTTAAGTTTCTTGGCAAAATCAGAATCTACGTGAAAAATTAGTCAAGATAGACTCCGATTTCACTTGATTTGAGCAAAAATTGGTTGAGATATGAGAGATTGAAGATGGAAGAAGCTATGGGGTTTTGTGGGTTCTTGTGAAGAAGAAGATGGATAGTAATAGATGAAGAAAGAGATGTGTGGCCAGGGTATACTCACGTGATATGCTTTTGTGTTTTTATTATATTTATTTATTTATTATTTTTTTTATATACATAAGACCCGGACCAACCTGTTGACAAAAATCACGTACCGTAAATTACGGTCAAACCGTAATTTACGGTAAGACTTGGATCGCAACTCTTCACCGTAGATCAGTAAACATTCACCGTAAAACTCAAAAAAAAATTTCATCCCCCACCGTAATTTACGGCAATACCGTAAATTACGGTACACTAGAAACTTGAATGACTACCGTAAATCAGTAGATCTATGCCGTAAAGTCCCAACATAATTCATCACCACCGTAAATTACGGCTATACCGTAATTTACGGTACACACTGGGCATGTCTAATTTGCTGAAAAATGTGAGCTTGTGCCTAATTTTTTTATTTTTTTTCAATTTTTTCAATTTTTTTATGTTTTTAAATTTTTGCAAAAACACGTAAAAATTACCCTACCCCCTCGAAAGTCCCGTGTTGTCCTCAACACAATGTTAGAGTAATTCGTGACCCGAATATCCCCACACTTGTTTCAAACACGGGTTTCGACGAAATACGGTAATTGTGCAACTATACAAAACAAACAAAATGAAACACTACTATTTACACTACCAAACCTGAGCCTCTCATGGTTGTTCTTCATCGACCGGGCGCAAGATGTAGCCCGCTTTGTCAAGCTCCAATGTGTTGATGTCATTCCCATCCAAATACGGCTTTAACCGGTGACCGTTCACCGTTTGTTGTTTCAATGTTTGCTCGTCTTGGATGTCTACATCACCAAATCTCCCAACTCTTCTAATGACATACGGACCCATCCATTTACTTTTGAGCTTGCCCGCGAACATCTTTAACCTTGAGTTATACAACCAAACTTTTTGACCCACTTCGAACGTTTTCTTCCGCAATTTTGCATCATGCACCTTCTTGAGTTTATCTTTGTACGCCGATGCGCATTCGTATGCCTCGTCTCGGATTTCTTCTATCTCGCTTAATTGTAACTTTCTCAACTTCCCCGCCTCGTCATAATCTGCGTTGACCGTCTTAATTTCCCAATGCGCCCGATGCGCTAACTCCATTGGCAAATGACAACCCTTTCCATACACCATCCGGTAAGGCGTTGTGCCAATTGGAGTCTTGTAGGCCGTTCGGTATGCCCACAACGCATCATCTAACTTACTCGACCAATCCTTCCTATCCGTTCTTACCGTCTTCATGAGAATTTCTTTGATTTGACGGTTGGACACTTCAACTTGTCCACTCGTTTGCGGATGGTAAGGTGTGGCAATCCGGTGATTCACGCTATACCTCTTCAATAATTTTCCGAAGTTGAAGTTCTTGAAATGCGAACCACCATCGCTTATAATGACCCGCGGGATGCCGAAACGAGAAAAGATGTTGGATTGAACAAATTTACAAACAACCGAATGGTCGTTTGTTCGTGTTGCAATGGCTTCAATCCACTTCGAGACATAATCTACCGCTACCAAAATGTATAGAAAGCCATTCGAATTCGGAAAAGGACCCATAAAGTCTATACCCCATACATCAAATATCTCTACAACCAAGATTGGTTGTAATGGCATCTCCTCCCTCTTCGATATACTTCCCATCTTTTGACAGTTTATGCAGTTCCTAGCAAATTCACAAGCATCCTTGAAAATTGTGGGACAATAAAACCCACATGAAAGCACCCGATAGCCTGTTTTGTGCCCACTAAAATGACCCCCACATGCGGACGAATGAGCATGGGTCAAAATTTCCAACACTTCTGTCTCGGGCACACACCTCCGTATAACTTGGTCCGGTCCAATCTTGAAAAGATCCGGCTCATCCCAAATGTACTGCTTCACTTGAACCATAAATTGTTGTCGGCGCTTTTTGGTCCAATGACTTGGGATGGCACCCGTGGCTAAGTAATTGACATAGTGAGCATACCACGGTGCAACAAAGGTGGAAACGGCTAATAATTGCTCGTCGGGAAAACTTTCATTGATCTCACTTACATCATCAATCCCTTCCACCGGAATCCAAGACAAGTGATCCGCCACTACGTTCTCACTTCCCTTTTTGTCTCGGATTTCTAGATCAAATTCTTGTAACAATAATACCCACCGAATCAACCGAGGCTTCGCGTCTTTCTTCTCCAGCAAATATCGGACCGCACTATGATCCGAGTAAACCACCACTTTGCTCCCCCAAATATAAGCACGAAACTTATCCAAAGCATACACCACCGCTAATAACTCCTTTTCGGTTGTGGTGTAATTGAGTTGCGCTTCGGATAAAGTTTTGCTCGCATAGTAAATCACCACCGGCTTTCTATCAACCCGTTGACCCAAAACTGCACCAATAGTGGTGTCGCTTGCATCACACATTATCTCGAACGGCTTTGACCAATCCGGTGGTTGCAAGATAGGAGCTTTAACCAAATGTTCCTTCAAAACAGTGAAAGCTTGCATACACTCATTAGTAAAATCAAATGGGACATCTTTTAATAACAAGTTGCATAAAGGTTTGGTGATAACACTAAAACCCTTTATGAAACGTCTATAGAAACCCGCATGTCCCAAGAATGACCTTACACCCTTAACATTTTTAGGAGGTGGCAAAGATGCTATTACCCGTATTTTTGCCTTATCCACCTCCATCCCTCTTTCAGAAATTACATGACCCAACACAATGCCCTCTTGCACCATGAAATGACTTTTCTCCCAACTTAGCACTAGATTTTTCTCAACGCACCTTTTTAAAACCTTTTGCAATTCGTTGAGACAAGCATCAAAAGTAGTGCCAAAAATGGAGAAGTCATCCATAAATACTTCAAGCGACTCTCCAACCATGTCCGAGAAGATACTCATCATACATCGTTGGAAAGTTGCCGGAGCATTGCACAAGCCAAATGGCATTCGCCGAAAGGCAAAGGTGCCATATGGACAAGTGAAGGTGGTCTTGTGTTGGTCATCCGGGTGTATTGCTATTTGATTGTAACCCGAGTACCCATCTAAGAAGCAGTAATATTTTTGACCCGATAATTTTTCAATAATTTGGTCAATGAAAGGTAGCGGGAAATGGTCCTTAGAAGTGGCGGCATTCAATTTTCGGTAGTCAATACACACACGCCACCCGGTAACCGGTCGGGTGGCAATTTGTTCACCACTTTCATCCTTGACTACTTGAATGCCGGCCTTCTTAGGCACCACTTGAGTGGGACTCACCCAAGCACTATCCGAAATCGGATAGATAATTCCCGCATCCAACCATTTAATTACCTCCTTTTTAACTACCTCCCGTAGGTTCGGATTCAAACGCCTTTGAGCTTCTCGTGTCGGTTTGGCATCTTCGGTTGTAATAATTTTGTGCATGACAATTGATGGACTAATTCCTTTGAGATCGGCAATTGTCCATCCGATAGCTCCCTTGTTTTCCTTCAAGACTTCCAACAATGCTTTCTCTTGAGCCAACTCCAAATTAGAGGCAATAATGACCGGTAAAGTGTCATTATCCCCTAAAAACACATACTTCAAGTGGTTCGGCAAGTCTTTGAGCTCCAACTTTGGCGGTTCCTCTAGCGATGGTTTAGTACCCGAATCTATTTCCGCCGGTAAGCCTTCAAACTGGTGGGTCCATGGTGGCCGACCTTCCTTCAATGCCATTGCATCTTGCTTTTCCTCTTCAACCCGGAGTGCATAAGCATGTACCTGTTCAGAAAAATCACACAGGCAAACATCCAAACCATCCTCCTCATACTCATGCGGGTTGCATCCGTCAACTATATCTGCCATGAAACACTCATCAACACCATTAGCATTAGAATTGTTAGTAAAAACATTCAAACGCATCTTTCGATTTCCAAAAGTCATATCGACTGTACCAAATCTACAATCGATGACCGCGTGTGCGGTGCTTAAAAATGGCCGACCCAAAATTACATTTTGTTGTTGCTTAGGGTCCGCCGATGAGTAGTCCAAAACTAAAAAGTCAACCGGGTAATAAAATTCATCAATTTTAACAATGACATTTTGAACCATACCCCGGGGTAACTTATGAGACAAATCGGCTAAAACAACCGTTGTCTCCACCCTTGCTAACGGACCAAAATCGTATTGGTCATATAAGCCCCCCGGTAAAATGCTAACTCCGGCTCCAAGATCTAGCAACGCCTTAGCCATTTGAAAATTACCAACTTGTATGTTAATCAATGGCGTGCCCGGATCTTGGAGCTTAGGAGGAAGCTCCCCGTTCAAAACCGCACTCACTTGCCCGGTTAAATCGACTCGCTTAGGCATTTTCTTTTTGTTTTGCCTCTTTTGTGTACACAATTCTTTTAGGAATTTTGCATAGGCGGGAACTTGTTTTATTGCATCAAGGAGTGGAAGGTTAATTTTGACTTGTTTAAACATGTCCCACAATTCTTCTTTTTGGGGACCTCTCGATGCAATAAAATTTTTCTTACCCGGGTCAAGTAAAGCCGATGGAAACGGGACTTGACTCGGTTCACCCTCAACTTTTTCACTTTCTTTATTTTCACCCAAACCCGGTTTTTTAACATTTAATTCTTTTGGTTTAACCGGTGAAACATCATCATCACTATCATTACCCGTGATGTCCTCAACCACCCCCTCAACTAATTCGGGTGACAAATTAGCTTTAAACTCTTTTCCACTTCTCAAAACACTAACTTGATGAACATTAACATTACCTCTTGACGAACCGTGTGATGGATTTACCTTGGTGTCACTAGGAAGTTGACCCTTGTTCTTCTTCAATTCAGCCACATCGGTTGCCAATTGACCCATTTGGGTTGTTAGTGATTGTATGCTTTTGTCACGAACTTCATCTTTTTGCATTCGGACTTCATCAAGTTGATTCCGTTTTTGCATCTCTGTTTGCATGCTCTTTAGCATCTCCATCATCTCGTTTCCACCCAAAGAACCCCCTTGTTCTTGACCCGTTTGCCTTTGGTACCCTTGGTTGTTCCCACTTCTATATCCACCTTGATTGTTATAAGGTTGACGCGAACCATAGTTTCCTTGGCTACCTTGAAAGTTCGGGTTTGATTGATTTGAGGGGTTCCCATATCGAAAATTTGGGTGGTTCCTCAACCCGGGGTGGTATGTATTTGAATTCATGTTGCTGTAGTTTCTACCACCCCCTCCTTGACCTTGACCTTGAATAGCATGCACCTCTTCATATTGCCCTTCCACCATTCCTTGGCAATTTTCAGCCGCGTGACCTATTTCATTACACAAAGCACAAACATCATAAATTTGGTTAGTAGTTTGAACATTACCATCATCTATGGCGTGCACTTGAGGTCGGGCAATGGCCGGTCGAGCTCTTCTTGAGGCTTGAGCTTTCCTCTTTGATGTAGTTGCCATGCTTTCCAAGAACTCCCAATCATCATTTTCATAATTTGTTCCAAAAGTCCCACCGGTAATAGACATCAAGTCACGTGCATCTTCGGCACTCAACCCCTCGTGAAAGACATTCATCAACTCCCACAATTCAATTCCATGGTGAGGGCAATTTTTAATCATCATATTGAAACGCTCGAATGCCTCATGAAACATCTCACCATGTTGTTGTTGGAAGCTTCTCAACCCCTTTCTTGCATCGTTGGTCTTTTGGGCGGTATAAAATTCATCTAAGAAAATTTGCTGCATTTCCGCCCAAGTATAGATAGATGCCGAAGGCAAAGTGTAGAACCACTTCTTTGCCTTGTCTTCCAACGAAAATTGAAATAAGACCAACTTGATATCATCAGCCGAAAATTCTTGACTCCCAAGAGTATTGCAGATGGAGTCATAGGCCTCTAAATGGAAATACGGCTCTTCCGTTGCTAGCCCTTTGTATTTCGGCAAACTTTGCAAGGAATTCGTTCTTACTTCAAATGTTCTCCCTTGGTTGTTGTGAGGGATAACCACCGGTGAAGGGTTTTGAGTAATGATTGGCCTGAAATGTGCTTCTATTCCCCGTGCTTGTTCCCTAAGATGCCTTCTTGGTACACCCAATCGACCCCTTGGACGAATAGGACCCATTGGTCTTGGTATAGGCCCTTGTGGTACGAATGGTGGTTGTTGAATCGGCCTTTGAAGTTGTGGTTGTACATTTTGTGGCCGAACTTGTTGCAAAGGAATAGGGCGTTGCATCGGTGGCCCTTGTGGTCTTGGTCGAATATGTTGCGGTATAAGTTGTTGTGGCACTCCACCTACACTTGCTATCCCTTGAGATTGACCCGGAACATACTCAAACTCTCCTTGATCTCCATCACCTCCATAAGCATATCCTTCTTCCTCGTATCCCTCAAACTCTTCTTCATAACCTTCAAAATACCCATCTCCTCCTATACCCGAAGATTGCATATAAGGATAAGACGAATATTGCATACCGGGTTGATTCGATGGTCGATATGTCGAAGTAGTATGGATAACGGTTGAGCTTTGTGGTAATGAGTGAGTAGAAGATGATTGACCCGTAGTTGGAGGAAAGAAATGTGAAAGTGGTGGAATTGTTGCGGAAGGGCTATAGGTGAGAGTAGGTTCGACTTGGGTAGTAATCGGTTGTGTAGTGTTGGATGGTGTAGTATCATGGATTGGAGTAGGAATTGTAGTGGTGTTTGGTATAGTGGTGTTTGGTGAAGGTTGTGTGGATGTAGGAATAAATGTTGAGGTCGTTTGACCCGTTGTGGGTGGTACTAATGTTTCGTCCATGATGTTTCTTGGTGTAATGGGTGAAGTGGGTGAACCAACAATTCTGTTTTCGCGTAGTAAAACTCGGTTTGGCCTTAGTGTTCTTTCGATTTCCGGATCAAATGACAATGGTGACGCTTTGTGAGAGCCTCTAGTATGCATGCACCTGTAGAACCTGCACACTAAACACACCAGTGTAAACCCGAAAATAACAATGCAAAACTAACAAACTGACACACGTTGCGCACTACTCCCCGGCAACGGCGCCAAAATTTGACGTGATTGTCGTAGGTCACGCAAATTTAATCCCAAAAACAACTATAGATAGCGGTAATAGGGTATCGAACTCAGGGAGTATGTGGAAAGTGTGTTGATTTTATAGCTTTGCAATTAACTACAATTAACCTAATTTGCATAAAAATAAAGATCAATGGTTTGGATTGTTGTTTGAGAAAACTAAATTAAACTAATGGCAAATCAAATGTAGGTTTTAAAACAGATTAGGAGAGAACAATGACCATCCTAGGTTCCAGTTTCTTTAAACAATTGTGTGTAATTCCAACTAGAAAGAGTTACATAGACATAACTCGTGCATGCATAATCGAAGTGATAAAAGGGAACAAAGTACTCGGATTATATAAACGCGAGGTTGTTTCCCGATGACCAATTAATCAATAACCAACCCTAACCCTTCCCGTGATATCTCGATTGCCAACGGCACCAAGAACGTACGATTGAGACTAGAAATTGCAATATCAATTAACAAGTTACAAGCAATTAAACATACACCATGATATTCAAGCAACGCAAGTTATCATTCTAGAAATTCGGAAATAAACACACAAAAGTTCAATAGAAACCTTCACCTAGGATGATCACCGAAAAGTTTAGCCGGACATAGTTTGGTGAATCATCATAACAAGCAATTCGATGTTCATACAAATCAAAAACACAAACCGAATGTTAGCAATTGTTCCAAACCAAGCAAGATAGCCAAAATTCGCCCCTAGTGTCTCCAATAACCGTCCAATGATAAGACATGTGAAAAGACATCATAAAAACTGATTTAAAGAGGCAGTTACGGATTGGATCGCTGGAACCACCGTAATTTACGGCTCCACCGTAAATTACGGTGGACATAAAAGTGTTACGGCTCAACTCTTCTGATTTACGATAGCTTCCAAGTGAAATCCACGTCCACCGTAAATTACGGTAGGACCGTAATTTACGGTGGTGAGCTGAAATATCTTCTTTGTTTCGTCTCTTGTTCCACGCTCGACCCGTCCATCTCCAAACCCTCCAAAGCTGCATTTAATCCATCTTTTAGCTCCCGAACCGCACCTGAAACATAAACAAGAGTAGTTATCTAATTCAAGATAATTACACGATTAAGTGAATGATTAATTTGTCTTTTAACATGATTAAGGGTTGTCCAATGGACCACCCGTCAATTTTCAAGATCTAACTCTTTACAAAAAATTCATTAAAATTCATTTACTAAGCTGCAATCAGATTCGTCACTTCTGACTGCAGCTTATGGAAAAATTCATTTAAAATTCCTCGTTTATCCGATTGACGAAATTCCAATTGGCGATTCTTTTAATCGCTTAAAACTATCTACAGTAAAAATTTGAGATCATAACTAAATTCCTAAATTTAGTTATGGCATTCGTAATGGGCTGCAAATTCTGCCAGAAAACGCAGCTTGAACCTTCGATACGGAAAAATTCATAAAACGCTCAATTTTCGTCGAAAAAATGCGATTCCAGTGGGGTTTTAAAGATATTTCCTGGAATTACATTTTAGAATCAAGAAACACATGTTTTTGTCAAGGTTTGTCTATGTTAAAGCCAATACAAGTTGGCTGTAAATTCTGATCAGGAGCTGTTTGCATTCAGCTTTCAATTAAAGCATGTTCTTGACATCATAACACTATTTTTAGCAATCAAAACCCTAAAAACATCTCATACATGAATTTAGCATCAACAAAATCTGAATTTACTTGAGTTAAGCATGATTTCAATATATACTTGTCTAGGGTTTACTCCTAAACATGAATTCATCCTAGTTTCACCCCAAACATCAATCATTCAAGCTTGAATTTCAATTTTCATAAGCACATCAAGAATCTCAACTTCATAAATATCAAAAATGTGACATACCTCATGATCCCATAAGCTTGGTGATCGTTTTTATGTGTTCATGCATCGATTTAGGGCCTGAATTGAGCTTCAATTTGAAGATTCTTGAAGAACTCGGGTTGGCTTGTGTTTTTTTTTTGTTATTTATTTAGTTAACTTTCAAGTTAACCCTTTTGGCCCCTCATGTTTATTTTGTTTCAAAAGAAGCTATAATTCATTATTCATCACTTAATCATATATTACTAACTAGGTTAATTATTCCTAGTTAACTTAATGGGTTCGGGAAGTCATAACCCGTTTTATTTTAAGTCCCGTTAACTCGGGCCTTCTATATACTTTGTTTTCTCAAAGTGTTTATCCTCGTTTTATTTATTATTAAGCTTATTTATTTAAATCCTAATAATTTCCGGTTTAATCTTTTCTGCTAACAGTATTATACCCGCTCTTTAGTATTAACGGGGTTAATTACCAAACCCGTTTTCGGGGTGTATCATATTTAATCCTAACCGAACTTCGCTTGTGAAGCTTAGGGATGAGCTTGGTACTGAAAATACCCGGTATGTACCAATTTGGTATCAGTACGGACCAGTATTTGAAGGTAACTAACGGTACTAAAAATGCGACATGTCGGTACCGAAATCGAGCTGATTTGAGAAATTAGGTACCGGTACCTGATATTATTTGCTCATCCCTAATGAAGCTTGGTTGTGGTTTAGGTTTACTTAATTTCAGTTAATCTATTTTTTTTTGGTTCCATGTTTCCATTTTGAACGGCTTGAACTAAAATTAAAGCTAAATGAATATGGCTCGGGTTGTTTCTATTGATACATTTTGTTATGTTTTTTTTTTTATTTATTTTATAAGGGAAAAAGTCAAATAGAAAGTTTAGTTTTGGTAGAAAAGATAAGAAGCAATAAGAGAAGAACATGTGGCAAAGATGAAAAAATATAAGGAGGGACATTTTAGCCATAACTCACCATCTTCAAAAAAACCTAGCATCTGCAATTCATTTCTCTTCGCCGTATATTCAAATCCACCATTTTCAAAACCATAAACTAACACATCACAATCAACACCACTACCTCCACCACCACCACCACCACCACCACCACCACCACCACCACCACCACCACCACCTACGATCGCCACCATCTTGCCGGATACTAGATCTGAAACCACCACCACCACCTTCAACCAACTGTTGGGTTTTTCAAATCTGAAACCACCATTCCACCATCCACCGCCACCACTCCACCACAACAAGTTTCCCCACGGTGTATCAGTGTTCTTTATCCGTTTACTGTCGTTAATCGGAGTTCTTTTGTAAGTTGTGTTATTTTTTATTTTCATTGCGTTTTAGGTTATCTAACCTGCACAAGCAACAGACCGCCAGGCTCGCCGCAGAGGTGGGAGGGCCACTCTGCAACCGCCCTCCGGTGTGAGGATAAGTATTTGTTTAGAGAGAGAAAGTAGAGAGAGAATGAGGACGAAGGTTCAAAAAATCGTATTTGAAGTGTACCTGAAGAGGGTATTTATATCAGTTGGTTTTTAGATGACGGCATTCGGCTGGACGCACTTTATGATGTTCATCCTTTCCGTGGGTAGGGGACGGACCTTCTTTGTTATTGGTCATGGTCTTTTGGGTATTCGGTCCCCTGGCGGGTATACATTCGTCCGACCTTCAAAATAGTCCGGACTCGGTTATGTATCTACAGGTGGGGTAATTATGGTGGCAGGAGGCAGTAAAAGACGATGGTTGAGTTGCCCATCGACATTCATCACCCCCATCGGCATTTATCATCCTGCATCTCCAACTCACCCACGAACCGGATGACCAATTCGACATATCGAACTCAAAGGTAATCGACATCAATCCGATTGAAAAAAAAAACAGATCTATACATAAAAAGAACCTGTTAGTATGAACGTTTGTCCATTTATTAGATCTATACTTTGAACCATAAAATGAAGGGTTTCAATCCTATCGATTTCAGCTGTTGGTGTGAATGTTTGTCAAATGTTTTGAGAATATTTGTTTAAATGATGGGGTATAAAAGAGCAGATTTCTAATTTGTTATGTGTATATAAAAGAGCGGATTTGATTGAATGAGGTTTGTTTATCTATCTATACTTTCTATAAAAGGAGAAATCCCAATGACATAAGAAAAGCTGATGTGTCAGCAGGAGAGGCTGTCTAACAAGGCTTTTCTTATGTCATCAACAATGAGGTGGACACCATGGAGAGAGCATAGTGACATCATAAATTCAAACCACTGTTTTAAAATTTCAAAGGTCTGGCCCACATTCTTTCTTCAAAGATCTGCCCACATTCTTTCTTCAAAGGTCTGCCCTTCATTCATAATTGAAACCACTGATGTTCATTCAATATTCAAACCACTGATGATTCAAAATTATGGCTCCATATTTAAAATTCAAAATTATGGCTCCAGATATATAAGATACCATCTTCTTCAATCAATTACTCTCTCTCTAATCCATTTCTCTCTCTCTCTAATCCATTTTTCTCTCAAATCTCTCTCTCTCTCTAAATGCAGATTTGAATATAAAGTGAGTTTTTGTTTTAAATTGATTTGAGCTTAACACTTTTCTTTTCTAGGTTTCATCTTCAGTTACTTTCTTTTGTGATACCACTGCCACATAAAGAAGCTATGGAAGTCTTCATCGTCGTCGACAAAAACAATGAGGAATCAATGTGACGATGGTTGTGTTTTTCATTTAAGCACAAACAAAGGTAAACATCTGAACTAGACCTCCTGCTCGCTCTTTTCCTTCCTTTAATGGACAACAATTTTTCATCTCTATATTTGTTCAGCTTCTTTGAAATACAAGTTCGAATTTTGAAATTAGTCACGAGAACTTTGGTTCTTTGTAGTTTGGAGAGGCTGAGTTCGTAGGCGACATTGCGATTCTCCATCGTCGTTGACAAAAATAACGAGGAATCAAAGCGACGACTAGGGCTTTAAATTATTCGATTAGCAGTCTGTTATGATTAGATTCCGTCTGAGATCTGTTGATTTTGCACACGATTTGAAATCTGGAGTCATGTTTGATTGATTCACTCCTTTTTGTGTTTACTTTAATTATCCGTTTTGAGAGATATTGATTGTTATATGCTTAATTATGTATATGTTTTATATCTCTATTGTTTCAGATTGTGCATAGGGTTGCTTCTGCTCCTAGGAAGGTGTTGATGACTGGTGGTTATTTGGTTCTCGAGAAGCCGAATGCGGGAATCGTGCTTAGTACAAATGCTCGATTTTACGTTGTTCTTAAGCCTCTTTATGATGAAGTTATGGATGTGGTTAGTAATTATCAGGATTGGTTGTTAGGATCGGAGGCTCTAATGATTGTGTTTGTTTGTATAATTTGAACAATGAATGAATATGAAATAATGTAAAGTGCAGCGGAAATGGAAACAAACTTTAAAAACACAACCAAAAGGGAGAATAATTCTGATAAACACATGCTTTTCATTAGGTCAAAAGATTACAATTCAAATGAAAAGATTACAATGCATGCTTACAACAAAACTCCCCCTCAGCCTGATGCTCCTTGGTTAATTGCACAAGATGAAAGGATTGGAGGAGAAGAACTCACTCAGTCAATCAAATGTAACAGTATAGGGTACTGTTCCATTTATAGGCAAATCAAACCACTGAAGCATCTAAGCTGACATCACCATGAAAGTGACATCTAACAACCTTTAACCACTGTTCTTATACAAACACTGCTAACTTAACCACTGACTCTTTACAATACACGTGACACACTAAACTACTGCTTTCTCCTTCCATCAGTGCTTTCCTCAAAGTTGATCAGTCCTTGAGTGGGCAGTCCTTTAACCAGCAGTACTTAACAGTCTTCAGTAGATTGAACCAGCAGTGTTTAGTCTTTAGGGCTTCATAAGTAGTTAAAAGGACAGCAACTGTTGTATACGGACAGTGGATAGAGGACATCAGATGTTATAAACACTTTCAAGGGGAAAGCTTGGTGTAAACTACTGCTTATGATGAATCCACTGTTGTGAACCAGTTTTGGCTCTAATTATCTGTTCCTCTGATAGGGTTCAATCCCAACAATCTCCCCCTGGAACAGATAATGCCAAAACTCTTCATTATTTTGGATCTTTATTGTCTCATCAGAAGTTCCCTAACTTGTCCTTTAAATTGCAACTCAAAATCCATGGAACTTGTATCATCCTCATCCCTACACAGTATAAGCTCAAGGAGATCTTGTAGATCTTCAACACTCAGGCCCAGTGCTTGTACCCTTGATATGTGCTTTACTTCTCCATTGGATCTGATCAGGGTTAATACATGGGTCTTTTGATCAGACATCCATTTTAGTATTTTTGAACCCAATGGGTTTCTTGGGAGAGTTTTATTTATTGATGAGTTTGGTGATGCTGGCCTTATGATAATTTGTTGAGCAGTGCTCTTAGCTTTTGCTAGTTCAGAATCTTCAGCTGACATTTGTTTGAAAGCCTTATTTATGATTTCATTTGCTGCAGCTATGTCTTCTGCAGCTTCTTTTTCAATATGCTCTTGTCTCTTCCTTTGATCTAGCTCAATGACTGAGATATCTGCTGAAGTGAACAGTGGTTCAGAAGTATTGATCTGCTGTTCTGGCTTTTTGTATTCAGGCTTCTGTGGTAAACTAGGATCTGTCATCCTTCTTTTCTTTAACCTTTCATAAGCCTCATCTGTGTATTGCCTTGTCCATTTTGCCATGGCTTTGGCAGGTCCAACCTTTGCATCTACCAGCTCCTGTTTCTTCCTCTTGTATTCTGAGGTAAGTTTATCAATGGCCTTTTTGTATTTGCTCCAGTTTGGAGCTGTCTTTTTCTTACTTGGATCATTCTTTATTCTCTCAATTCTGTTTACCTCTTGCTTTAGTGCAATGAGTGGCCATTCACTGAATTGTTCTTCTTTGGCTGGATAGAACCTTTCTTTCATGATGAATGCAAGATGATCCTTTCTCATTTCCTTTAGTAGGGAAGCTTCTGGTGGCATATTTGACATATCTTTGCTCAGGTCTCTTGCATAATCTTCCATCTGTTTGACCTTGGTGAGCAAAAATTCCATTCTCTCAGAAATGGCTTTATCACCTTGTTCTTTACATTCAACTCTAGCTCTTATATCTGCTTGCCTGGCTTTGAGTTTTAAATACTCATCCATATTTACTGGATTTCTGAAGCCCATGAGAGAAGGAAATTTTCTTTGTAAAGGATCATCCACTGTATAGAATTGTCTCATCTCATCCTTTACAGCTTCCAATTCCAGTGGATAGCTTACAGCAGTGGATACAATATTACCAGGGTTTATTGGTTTGAGAAAAGTTGATGAAATGGATTGTTGTGGTTTGATGGCTATGTAAGGTGTGGAGGATAAAGGAATAGGTGCTGGTACATCATCAGTACCCTCATGAGATTTCCTTTTCCTTGTGTAAAGCCTTTTGGGTGAAGGGGGTTTTGGTTGTGATGTGAAAATGGGTTGTATGGTGATTGTTGAAATGGTGAGGGTAGTGGTAGATGGTTGACTAACAGCTGTTGAAACAACTGGTGTTTCAACCTCTGTTGTCATTACAACTACTGATGTGTCAGTAGATGTCTTCTGCTTTTTAGCAGGTGGTGATTTAGTGGGTGGTGATGTAGTTGAAGTGATTTTAGGTGGTGGTGGTAGGGCAGTGGTTGTGGTGTGTGTTTTAGTGATGACAGGTGTTTGGCTAACAGTGGTTGGTACAATAGATGTTGCATCAACTGTTTGGGTGGAAGTTTGAGATTTTGTGGTTTGAGGTTTGGAGCCTTTAGGAGGTGGTTTGGAGGCATGCTTTGTGGGTCTGGATGGTGTGGATTTGGGTTGCCTCACTTGTCTAGTGGGCTTCTTCTTTTCATCCTTAGGATTTTCATCATCCTTTGGCC